>PVJI01005659.1:0-94164 GCA_004026765.1 Micronycteris hirsuta | reverse complement strand
ATAATTTGCAGGTGCCTTCACTCATGTGTCTAGTGCCTTGGCTGCTATGACTTGAAGACCAGGAATGCTGACCAGAGCACTTACATGGGCCTCTCTATGTGACTTGGGCTTCCCCACAGTATGGCAGCCTCAGGGTACTTGGCCCTGAGTATGCCAGTGAGCAAGGTAGAGGCTGCATCACTCTTTATGATTCAGCTCCCGAAGTTACTCAGTGTTACCTCTTGCCATACTCTATCAGTCAAAGCAGGCAGAAGGCCATTGAGATTCAAGGAGAAAGAAAATTGACACTATCTTCTGATGGGGACGTGGCAAAGTTGCTCTGTAGGAGAGAGAATGTGTACGGACAAGAGATATTTTTGAAGCCATCTTTGAAGTATACAATCTCATATACTCCCTGAAGCTTTACCTGCTGATAGGTGAGTAACTAAGTTCCAGGCATTGGGTATTGAAGAATGACCTGGAGCCAAGGTAATCTTATGCTCACATGAATCTTTCTTGGAATTAATTTTTTTCTTTTCAAGAGGAAGTCCCTGTTTTTATCTTCTTAACCATCATTATTGATTTTTGGCTTAAGAAATAATTTCTTTTTAAATGCAAACCATAGGCAAGATGATACCAACCCCACTTGTGTTATTTATCAAGATGTTAATAAGTGTTTGTAGGGGAAAAAAGGAGTTAAATTTTAGAAAAACTTTAAAAAATAATCTTCCTTGTAGAAATTAATGCCCATTATTGTAATCAAGATGGGCAAGGGCTGCTCTAAAGAAACCTTGCCACGTTATTGAATTTGGACCCCTGTCAGGGGGTCAGCGCCACGTCAGAATCCTGTTCCCAGCTCTGCGTTGACCATCCCATGACCCTGGCTCAGCTGCTTCCCTTCTCTGGACCTCCCTTTCTCCCATTTGTGAAATGAGAAAGTCGAATTAGATGGTATAGAAGGCCTGGTGTTCTCCAGGGGTGGTTACTAGTTCCCCAAGCCACCTACAAATCAACCCACAGCAGGGCGTTTCTATGAACGCCAATTTTCAAGGTAATCCCCTCTCCAGATTGCTGACCCAAAGCGATCATTTAGAAAAGCTAGAGCAGCTGCTGAGGGTCCAACTGCTCTCAACCTGCTGGGACATCCTTGCCCCATGGGTTTCACGGGAGTGTTGTGAGGACGGAGTGTGACGGCGTGTGGCAAAAACGCTGCTCACGCTGGGCCGACATTGTTTACTATTGTGTTATTGTAACAGCTCAGAAGCAAGATCAAAGTCCAACCTCGATGGTCTTTAGAGTGACTAAATGCAAGAGTTGGTGGACTATATTGATGATACTATTAATTACTCAAAGCTGAACTGGTAAACCATCCATCAGGAAGGAAGTTTCAGACAAACAGACTGGAATTCATGGGATGGAGGAGCCAGCAGGCAGGCTGTTGAAATCCGTTGAGCCCGTGTGACATCGGCAGAGTGGTCTCTTTGTGAAAGGACTCATCAGAAGCCCATGGTTCTGTTGGTTCTCTCTATGGCCTCCAAGAGACCCTCACTCCATGTTCCCCCAATAGACAATTGGGCCAGTGAATGACATGTACCAGCTGGCCCAGGCTGCATGAGCCCATAAGCTATGACAGTAGTCGACATTTATTAAGTGCTTATTAAATGCCAGGACCTGAACTAATTTTCTTATAAGCTTATTCCATTTACTCCTCCCAACAGGCCTCTGAGTTGGGTCCTATTTTATAGATGAGAAAACTGAAGTTCAGGAAAGCCACATACTTTGTCAGGATTCAAACTCAGTCCCTCTGAGTCCATAGCTCATGTCCTGACCTCTATTGCAGTCCTCGGCCTCCGAGAGTTACACTGTTTCCTCCTCCATGGAAATAATGCCTATTGAGCATCTACAAGCAGGCAAGCACCAAGGACACAATCTTCAAGTCTTCCCTAACCCTGTGAGGTGGTCTTACCCTTGCACGTCGGAGACGTTGACCTGTACACAGCCATACAGCAGGAAGTGGAGAAGTGACCTAGTCTGCCTAACCGAAAGTGCTTGCTCATCATCATTTTACCCTCTGAGCCTTCCTTAGCTGTCCTGGGTCTGCTTACTTAGAAATGTTTGTTCCCTTCTTGGGATTCCATGGCTCTTTGGTGATTCTCTCCTACAGCACCTGGTGCCATAAATTCTATGGGACTAGTGCATATAGACCCAGTTCTCTGCCAGGCGGAGAGCTTTGCTAGGGCGGGGCTGGGGGTCTTAGCTCATCTCTGTGTTTTCCATGCCCACATGCCAAGCGAGCAGAGAAGGCAGCCCCGAGCTGGACTTATAGACAAGCTTGGGTAGAGCCCTTGGGCAGAGTTTTGGGGGCTGACATTAGCAGGAAGGAGCCTGAGATCTTATAGGCAGAGGCTGGTGAACTGGACAAAGGTCCCATGAGTGGATGGCACGGGGTGGAGATCCTAATGCTTTGGGTATTAACTGCCTGAACAAGGACTTAGGGAGGAGGAGGAAGGTCAGTGAAGTGGACAAGAGATATAAGAGGCTTTGATCCCAACCAGTAATCAAGTCTCAAATGCTTTTACACATCACTTCCGTGTTCTTGTTTGGACTGCCCTTTCAGAGACACCAGAAAGACCTGCTATTGGCCTTCCCATTACATGCTCCCTCACCCCCTCACCCCTCTGACCACAGAGTATTTCCTTGGTGCTGTGCAGTTGCTTGGTTAGAGGCATCAGAGACAGAAGTAGGACTTCCGTCCCTACCACTTGCCTCAGCTCTGGGCCACCAGGCTCTGAGGAGCCAGGACTGCCAAATCCTTTCGCAAACTGTCAAGGACCAGTTATGATGCAACCACAGGGCTTCCTGCAAATTGACATGGCTGTCAGAGTTCCAAGAAACTTCGAAAAGGGGAAGAGTGGCTTGGTAAAGGCCGAGCTGCCGGGGGAGCCAGCGAAGAGCCCTGCCTGGCCCTGCCGGGTGTGTGACAGTGTGGGGCAGGTCGTCCCTCTTCCCCTGAAGGGGTTGGATTGGGTGGGTGACTGTTGCTACTTAGGGTTTTGGAAGCCTGGAGGTTCTGCAAAGAGGCATCGGGGAATTGCAAGGCCAAGGCCAGGCGGCCCGTGTCAAACAAAGCAGCCGTCTCTTAGCTGATTTCCGTACTTCACAGGAAGGCTCCTTCCTGCCGGTGCAGTCCAGGTCTCCCCAGCGGGAGTGGAAATCTCCCTTCCCTTTGTGGAAGAGGCCACATGTGCATGCACACAAACACTCACTTACACATGCACGCATACACACATGCACGCATGCACGTGAGCGCATGCAGAAGACTATGAGGAGCGTCCGCTTAGTTCTTTACTGTACCTTCACGGTGTTGTAATTAAAGGGGCGGGTGCATGACCTCTTCTTCTTTCCTCTCCTCTGCTTCTTGCTCTCCTAGTCCTCGTCCTAGTCCTTCCCATCTCCTCTCATTGTCCTGCCCTACCCTTGGCTCCTGGCCTGGCTCCTGGCCTATTTTAGCTACTTCCATAGTTCACACTGCTATACAGAGGAATCTTCAAGCCTTAGGAAGGGAAGGGAGGTGCTGGGATGAGTCGCTGCTCTCCAGGAGGTGGAGGGAGGGAGGGAAGACTGCCCAGGGGGTTGGGCTCCGGGTACCACCTGCCTTTTCTTGCTTTCTGGCACACCCCGGGTAGTGAAACTGAAAATCTGAAGCACAAAAGCGGTTACCCTCCTGAGATGACTCCCAGAGTTCCATGGTCCCTAAGATCATTCATCTCCTTTGTGATCTTGTGTACAAAGCCCCCAGTGGTGTGACTCTGATACCTCCTAGGTGGTCTCTGAGGTCTGACCCAGCTTAGAAGTTTTCAGGCCCTATGCACTCTGTCCTCCCTTGCAGCCAGGCTGTGATAATTGGCCACAGTAAGAGAGGCAAGAAGGAAGCAGGCCTTTAACAAATCAAGCTTTAGTGGTGCAGAAACCATCTCACTTCAGTCTCCAGGCATTTGAACATCAGAACTCAGAAGGAAGAAAATGCCCCCATTTGGAAGATAGAGCTTCTTGAGGTCTGAGAGCTGGTCTCCCAACCACCCTGCATTCCAATGCTTGCCATCCCAAATAGGATTCTCGGTGGTGGACCACTTATGAAGCACAAGCATATATGCAATTAGTGGTGCACAGTGAGTGGGGCAGGGAAAGCGGCTTCTTTTCCAAGACCCTCTCTGTGTTCTTGAATGGGATAGGACCACCCCTTTGACATAGGAAACTGCTAATTGTGTAAACCACTGGTGAGCCCTTGAGAGCTGGGGCTGATGAGAATGAATTTCTAGATGGCTCTGGAGGTGTGGGCTTTGGCCGTGAAAGAATGCTGAGCCGGAGTTGGTGCTCCAGTTCTTATTCATCTCACCCTGTGGAACAAAGCACCTCTTTTTTTTTTTAAATTTTTTTTTTTAAGACTTTATTTATTTTCAGAGAGAGGAGAAGGGAGGGAGAAAGAGCAATGTATGGTTGCCTCTCACATGGCCTTCACTGGGGACCTGGCCCACAACCCAGGCATGTGCCCCGACTGGGAATCGAACCGGGACCCTCTGGTTCCCAGCCCGCGCTCAATCCACTGAGCCACACTAGCCGGGCCAAAGCACCTCTTTCTAGCTTTCCAGAGAATGGAGCAGTGCGGTGGCTGCATCCATGTGGCATGGCACTGGGATTCAGGGTCCTGGAAGACAAAGCTTGGTGACTTCCTGGGTCACGCTTTACTCACAGGCGGTAACATCCTGGGGGTATCACACAGAGGAAGCAATTCTCCTCTGTTCTCCTAGGCGATGTGTCCTCACCGTCCTCCACTGCATATCCTGCCTGGTTGGGGGAGAGTGTGCTGGCCACACCAACACCAGCAAAGACTCTGGTAAGAAAACACCAGGTAGCATTTCCAGGGTGGTTAGCATTTGGGCTGCCTTTCTGCCTAGACTCCTGCTCCTTGGTGAGCCCTGGGGCAGAAGCTGCTGTACCTTATAAACTCCTGTCCTAACCCCCTGGTGTGGATCTCAGGTTTTTCTGCATGAGACTCTTCCAGCTCACCCAGTGCTGGTGGGTGATGTAAACACTCCCAATAATTTTTGGAAGCTGCTCCCATTTGTCTGCACTCATAGTGTCATGGGCCAGAACCATTCCGGGGTCTGTGAGACATATCACATTTAGTTCACTCTAGAGAATGGCCTGATTGTTAAAGAGCCAACAGCCACCTAACAGACCAAGACTGCAGAGTTGACACAGGTGGTGCCACTTTGCAGCAAGAGCGGCCCACATTCCCCCACCCCCCAAAAACCTTTGATCTGTTTGTGACACACATATCTCTGGGTTGCTTGTTTGGGTGACAGATGTTCACAGTCACTCCCCATGGTCTCCAGTGTCCCAGCTCAAGGCCAAGTGGGGCATGAGTGGAGCCATCACTGCATACCTGGGCTCTGCCAGCTCTCTGGAGCCCAGCTTGAAACCCCAGGAACGACCGTGTGCAGCAGCGGAGTGGCAAGAACATGGCTCGGGAGTCCCGCAGACCTGGCTTCAATCCCAGCGCTTCTGTTTACTAGCGGGCGGCCTCGTCATGCTAGGCCCCACGGTGTGATGAGGGGCTTGCTCTCAGTGACCTCAGGGTCCTGCCCCCAGACAAAGCTCTAGGATTCTGCTCTGAAAATGGGAACTGGCCTATTTTGCTTGAACGTGCTGGGTATTTTCCAAGGAAAATAAACCCTGGTTACTTATTACCTGACCTACATTCCCTGTGTTTGCAATGGCAGGGGGCGGATCTAAGTTTTCTAAGAAAGAAAGGAAGGAGGAGGTAGTACTCGGAGGTGAGGCATAGAGCTTGCATTGGGCGGAACCCTGAAGTGCTGGTTGATGCTATCCTCCAGAAAAAGCCCTATTTTAGAAAAGCCCCGTAATCTTTAAATGTAAATAAGCACTGTCCTACTTTTTTCATGATTACAAGTGTTTACTGTATACAGTTATAGATAATATTTTATATATCATAAGTAATATAACAGATAAAATACAATACAATAATTAGACATACTAGATAACATAATAATTGTATATACTATGGGTAACATACAATATAAGTACAATTTAACATTACAGAAATTATGATTTAGAAAGTAGAACTCTCCTAGGATCCTATCGCTGCCTCTTCCCTCCTGCCTGTGGCCCACAGGATAACACTGTTAGCAGTTTGGTTTGGATTCTTGTGGGTATTTTCTGTGTGATAACAAACATACATCTATTGTTTTATGGAAATGAGATCACACTAAACGTGCTGCTCTGAAGGTGGCTTTTCATACTTAACTCTGTATTTTGCATGTCTTTCCTGGCGGCGTACCTATCTGTTTCTTTCCCTTCAATAAGAAGATGTCTTCATAATGCATTGGGGAAGCTGGAAAAAGGAAGGAAACCATGAAGTCTATAAAGCTTGTTTTCTTTTCTTTTCAATGCCATTTCTGCTGTGTTTAGGAAGAGAGTATATGAAATTATTTTTCAAATACTTTCGATGTAGTTAAGTTTAAAAACCACAGGAATGATAGGTGGACTGTTATAGGAAATCAGTGAATAAATGGAAAAGACTCACTTTGCCATTTTGACCATTCCTTATTGTTATGTCCATTTTGTCTTCACTGGACTGTTTGAACAAGTGGAAGACTGTCTGGTAGGCAGAGTCGTGGTCCCCAAAGATGCCCATGTCTTAGTTCCAGGAACCTGTGATTATGTTAGTTTATGTCCCAAGTGGGATTTTGCAGATGGGAGAAAATTAAGGACCTTGAGATGGGCAGATTAGCCTGGATTATCTTGGTGGGCCCATTGTAACCACAGGGGCTCTTATAAGAGAAAGAGGGAGCAGGAGGGCAGAGTGAGAGATTCGAAGATGCTGCAGTGCTGGCTTTGAAGATAAAGGAAGGGGACCATGAGCCAAGGAATGCGGGCAGCCTCTAGACGCTGAAAAAGACTAGGGAGCCAATTCACCCCTGGAGCCCCCAGAAGGTATGCAGCCCACGGACACCTTGATTTTAGCCTAGTTTCACACTTTTGATCTCCAGAACTGTAATAAATTTGTGTTGTTTAAGCCTCTAAGCTTGTGGTGCTTTGTTATAGCCGTGATAACTAGTATACTTACGTTCATTTGTGTGTTTTGCATGCTGAGATGCAATTTGGTTTCCCTTAGATCCAAATCCAAATACTGTCTAAAACCATGACACGTCTGCGGCTCCCAATGTCTAGGAACTAACCTGGAATTCAGTATAACACGGCCCTAGGGTAGGCCAAAGTCAGCTTGCAGAAGTCGTTTTAGGTTTTCAAAGTCAAAAAGAAAAATAATGGAGGGGAACCCACTGGTCTCCAGGGGGATGTGCATGGACTCCGAGATGGTCTTTTACCCCTGGTTCTGTGACAGATCCTTTGTTCCTTGAAGGGAATACCAGGCTTTGGGCATCATTGAGGGATGGCAGGAGGAGAAGGGGTGGGCCCAGATTTGCCCATCCAGCCAGGCCCTCCTTGGCAACTCTTTTGGCCCTCACCCATCTTGGCAGTTTCCCTGTTCAGGGAGGTGGGGTGGTACCCAGTCCTGGTTCCCTGTGGTCCCAAATGATCAGGAGCTACCTGGCTGGTCAGAACTTGTGTTTGGTTTGAATTTCCCAGTGCTTTCATGTGAGGCAATGGAGGCTGTGTCCTTAGCTGGGACGTGCACAGAAAGCTTCCCAACTTTTCTTTTGATCACTGGAAGCTCAGAAGTGATGGTCAAAAGAGAAAAGTAAGGTTGCTTGCTCCAAAGTTAGGGGTTCTTTTCTAGGTCTCCAGATTTCTGTCTTGGGCTCAGGAAGTGACCGTAGGGCCTCCACACTTCAGAGGTCAAGGCTGACAGGCCCACATATACACAAGGGCAGTTGTGTAACACAGGGGCCATTTTCATCTTCTCTTTTTACTCGGGGCACCAACAAGCTGGGCTGCTCACACTCTCAGAGAAGCCCGATTTCAGCAATAGAAGATGGAGACAAAGGCCACACTGACCTGGCACCTCCAGTCCAGGCCCTTGCTGGTCATTATTGCTGGGGCTGGTTCCTGCACCCATTGGGCTGCTCCCCTCAGGGTTCTGGCTGGTGGAGTAAACACACTTGGCTAACCAGAGATCAGACTATCTGCTGTGTCCTTTAACTCCCACAAACAGGCTCCTTTGGAAAATCAATTTAGAGGACATGTTGGCTTCATGCCCGACTGCTGGCTGTCACCACACTGCTTCCCTCTCGTCTCAGGCCCAGAGCTGGACTGTATTTTTCAGATTCTTCTGTAGTTAGGTGTGGTCAGGTACGGTAGACATGCAGGTGTGTCTGCAGAATGTCATTCAAGACAGGTTTTGTTGCCCAGGGGTAGAAGGTGCAGTCAGGAGACAATCTGGCTGTCAGCGCCTTCAGGGACTACCTCAGCTGCAGAAAGCCACCTTGCCCACTGTCACACCCTTCCAAGGTGTGACTGCTTTCCACCTCACTGCCTGAGGCAGGACAGAGCAGCCTGGCCATCTCGGCCCAACAGAGGAAGACCGCTACCCGGCACTATTTGCTCTAGAGCTCCTCACTGCGTTGGTCATTGCTTTGTCAGGATCGTGTTTCAGCTTGAGTTCTCCCTTTGCCCAATTCTGTTTCCTCCCCATTCTGTTCACAGGTCATGATTCCTAATAAATTTTGTGCAGCTCCAAACTTCATGTCAGCACCTGCTTCCTAAGAATTCAGTCTGCAACTCTCTTAAGTTCTCTGCAGTGCAGTGTGAGCAGATGCAGTGTGGACTGTTTTCAGCCCTGGCCCAGGAAAGCCTTCTAGGAATTCATCATGCTTTCTCTGTCAGCCCACTGGGCACAGATGTCAGTGAAGCCCTAGAGGATGGTGGAACCGCAGGATAGAAAGAGCCTGGGCATTATGAAGGTGAGAGCTGCCCTGCTGACCTGAATATCCTCCTAGAACTGTTAAGTGAGTTAGAAATGGGCAGTTATACAAAGCCACTGAGTTTGGGGCATCTATTTGTAACTCCAGCTTAGTCTCTCTGACTTATCTCCCCTTGGCACATATCTCCCCACAGACAAGTGGAGCAGCTCGAAAGTGGTGGGTGTCTGTGGGGGTGGCCATTGCCACAGGGGGACCGGGAGATCACATGCCCATTGCGCCTAGGCTCAAGCAGGCCCCGAATACTTGGAGACCTAGAGAGAAGAGCAAGGCCTGGGGCAGCTTTTCTGTACATAGGTCCATACTCCAGTGAAACGTCACCCAGTGTTAGCCCTGGCAGGGTGGCTTGGTTGGTTGGAGCATCGTCCTGTGCAACAAAAGGTTGTGGGTTCGATTCTTGGTCAGGGTACATACCCTAGGTTGTGTGTTCAATCCCCCATCAGGGCACTTACGGGAGGCAACTGATGGATGTTTCTCTCTAACATCGATGTCTCTCTCTCTCTCAAGAAACATCCTCAGGTGAGAATTAAAAAATGTTAAATTAACAAATTTTAAAAAACACTGGTGCAAATAATCTACAGAGAACAATGTGCTCAAAAGTTTTATATCTTGGGCCCTGGCTGGTGTAGCTCAGTGGATTGAGCGCAGGCTGGGAACGAAGCGGTCCTGGTTCGATTCCCAGTCAGGGCACATGCCTGGGTTGCGGGCCAGGTCCCCAGTGAGGGCCATGTGAGAGGCAACCATACATTGCTGTTTCTCTCCCTCTCTTTTTCCCTCCCTTCTTCTCTCTCTAAAAATAAATAAAAATAAATCTTAAAAAAAAAAGTTTTATACCTTGGTTAGGGGAAAAAGGATACAGGGCATGCTTGTCCAGCCTGTGCTGCAGTGGAAGAGGCCATTTACCACTACTAACTTTTATAAATTTTGGACAACATATCTCTATAAGAATCTTAAAATATAAATGTCCAAGACTGAAAAGAAGGGAAATCATCAGTTTTAGGAAATGAGGAAGAAATAAAAAGCCAAAAATAATGAGCAGGGTTAGGTGACTCATGAGGATGATGAACTTTCCAGTGGATTTTAATGTCCACATGAGTTCAACAGACATGCCTTAGGCCTGATTCACCGTGAGGAGCCGACACTGATCCCAGCACATGCAGCCTAGAGTTTAAAAGGGTTTCTGTGCCTAGGAAATGGGGACAGAAAAACCCTACTAATAGCTCCAAGCTGTTCCGCTCCAGGTGAGGGGTCACAAAGTTACACAAGTAGAAAAGGAATCTAATCCAAGAAGTTAACATAAAAAATGGTGTGGGAGACCTGAAGGGCCTTGGTTGAGAACAATGTGAACCTCTGCTAGGGCATTTGTACTATTTAAGACACAAAATTCAATCAAAAGAGAAAAAATACAGAATTACAAATACATAAGAAAACAAATCACTATGAGAGCCAGTATATGAACATATAAAGAATTCTACTTCAAGAACTGAAGAGAGTAGAACAATCTAAAAGTGGGCATCAAACAAATAGGTGAAAATTATTGAAGAAGTAAAAACATATGAAAGAACAATATGAAAAAAGGGCAGGTGGACATGAAAAAGAACCAAAAAAATTTCTGGAAATGAAAAATACAGCCATTGAAATAAAAAAAAGCTCAGTGTGTTTGTTAATCAATTGAGGAGGTATACAGATGGATGGAATGGTTGATGGCATGGTCCAACATATGTTGAACAGGAGATTAGGGAGAACAGGGAAAACAACATTCAAAGAAAAAAATAGCTGAAGAATTTTCTAGACTTGAAAGGTATAAATTCAAGAACGATAAGGAATCCTAAGTGGGATAAAAATATACAATATACACATTGTCTATGATGTTCTGCAGATTCATGAGAAAGGAAATACCTTAAAAGTAGCCACAGAACAAGAGAATATCTACCAGGAAATCACAATTATACTGACCATGAACTTCATAATCAACAATGAAACCCAAAGATAGTGGGTTAAAATAATAAACGAGTAAAGGTGAATAAAATGATTTTCAGGCAAATGAAAAAAGAATTTACTACTAACAAATTCTCATTAAAGGAGCTTCTAAGAAATATAATTAAAGAGAAAGAAGCTTGATCCCAGAGGTAGGTGTGAAGAACAATAGATGAGGGAATGTTACGCAAAGAAGTTGTAAATACAGCGGTACTAGGTATTTGTCGTTAATTTGTTCTGGAACTTGTGATGAGTGCAGAACCAACGAACAAGTACCTAAACCAACTCATACAAGTTCTAGCAAGTGCAGGAGTCCCGAGCAAGTGCTGAGTGCTGCAACAGTTCTTTCTCATCAAAACTGACAAGCACAGGGTTTGACGAGTGCTGAAGCTGATGAGTACTGAGGTATAACTGTACGTAGTTAAATCTAAACACACATCAACTGTGTAAAAAAAGTTTCATTTTTGTGGACTACATTATAGTTTTAAAATTCTATTATAATAGATAAAAGTCAGGCCACATACTAGAAGATCTCTGCCATGCAGGAGCTCTAACAGTAATAGTAATAGTAATAAGCAAGCACATAGTGCTTACTATGGGCCAGGCATAAATATAAATACTCATTTATTTATATACATATAAGTTAAATGCATTATATATAAGTGTATGTCTTATGTATAAGTATATATGTATATACATTTCACATATACACATAAATGTATAAACTTTAAATTTACATATACATGTATTTTTATGATACATACATATAAGTATACACACACATACTTAGATAGACTCATACCTGGGCTTGTTTAATAACTCTACAAGATCTGTCCAGAAAGTATCCAGCCATGTACCATAAAGAAAGAGGCATTCCTTGAAGACGACAGAAGATACAGGAAACACTGCACACAGGGCAGTGATGCCTCAGTTACCTTTAACGCGGGCACCTTGGGACTTCAGGCAATTCTCCCAATTGCCATCAGCTGCTCTGTTGTATTTTCCTAAATCTCATTGGTGGTCTGAAACCTCTTCCCTTTCAAAGGTGGTTTTAGTTTTGGGGAAAGGAAGAAGTCACAGGGTGCCAAATCTGGGCTGTAGGGAGGCTGAGTCACCTGGGTGATTTGATGTTTCACCAAAAAACTCTGCATGAGACATGATGCATGAGTGGGTGTTTTGTCGTGATGATGCTGCCAATCACTAGCTGCCCACAGCTGTGGCCTTCTGAATCATCTGAATAGTTTCTGCGGAGGAATGTTCAAGTTTTACACAAAATCTGATGCAGATTGGTTGCTCTGCTCACTCAGTCATTTCTTTTTTTTAATCTTTATTGTATTTTTTAATTATCATTTAGTCCACTTATTCGCCCCTCCACCCAGCAACCATCACACTGTTGTCCATATCCACGAGTGCTTTTTCGTTTTTGCTCAATCCCTCCATTTCCTCGCTCTCCCCTCCCCCAGCTGTCACCCTGCTCTCCATCTATGGGTCTGTCCCCATTTTCCTTATTAGTTCAGTTTGTTCATTGGATTCCACATATGAGGGAAGTCATATGGTATTTGTCTTTCTCTGACTGGCTTATTTCACTTAGCGTAATGTTCTCCAGGTCCATCCATACCATTGCAAAGGGTAAAATTTTCTTCTTTTTTATGGCTGAGTAGTATTCCATTGTATAAATGTTTATCTAATCATCCATTGATGGACACTTGCGCTGCTTCCATACCTTGAAGATTGTAAATAATGCTGTATAAGGGTGCTTATGTTATTTCAAATTAGTGTTTTGGGTTCCTTCAGATATATTCCCAGAAGTGGGATCACTGGGTCAAAAGGTAAGATCCATTTTTAATTTTTTGAGGTATCTCCATACTGCTTTCCACAGTGGCTGTACCAGCCTGCATTCCCACCAACAGTGCAAAAAGGGTTCCAGTACTCTGCATCCTCACCAGTATTTATTTGTTGATTTATTGTTGATAGCCATTCTGACAGGTGTGAAATGATGTCTCATTGTGGTTTTAATTTGCCATTTCTCTGATGATTAGTGACATTGAGCATCTTTTCATATGTCTATTGGCCATCTGTATGTCCTCTTTGGAGAATTGTCTATTCAGGTCCTTTGCCCATTTTTAATTGGATTGTTTGCTTTTTTGGTGTTGAGTTTTGTAAATACTTTCTAAATATTGGATATTAACCCCTTATTTGATATACCGGTGAATATGTTCTCCATTCTGTGGGTTGTCTTTTTATTTTGTTGTGATTTCCTTGTCTGCGCAAAAACTTTTTAGTTTGATATAGTCCTGTTTATTTTTTCTGTTTCCCTTGCCTGGGGAGATATATCAGATAAAAAGTTGCTATGAGCAACGTCCAAGATTTTGTTACCTATGTTTTCTTCTAGATTTTTATGGTTTCAGGTCTAATAAGTCAGTCGTTGATCCATTTTGAATTTATTCTTATGTGTGGTGTAAGAAGGTGGTCTAGTTTTATTTTTCTGCATGTATCTGTCCAATTTTCCCAACACCACTTATTGAATGAACTATTTTTAACCATTGTATGCGCTTGCTTCCTCTGTCAAATATTGACTATAAATGTGTGGGGTTATTTCTGGGCTCTCTATTCTGTTTTATCGATCTATGTGTCCATTTTTATGCCAGAACAATGCTGTTTTGATTACGATGGCCTTATAGTATAGTTTGATATTAGGTAGAGAAGAACATTGTCCTTCTTTCTCAGGGTCACTGTTGCTATGTGGGGCCTTTTCTAGTTCCATATAAATTTTTGGAAATTCTTGTTTTAGTTCTGTGAAGTATGTAATTGGAATCTTGATAGGAATTACATTGAATCTATAGATTGCTTTGGGTAGTATGGACATTTTAAAGATGTTAATTCTTCCTATCCATGAGCATGGTAGATGCTTCCACTTACTTGTATCTCCTTCCATTTTTTTCTTCAGTGTCTTATAATTTTCTGAGTATAGGTCTTTTACATCTTTTGTTAGATTTATTCCTAGGTATTTTATTCTTTTTGCAGGAATGTGAATGGGATTGTTTTCTTAATTTCCCTTTCTGTTAGTTCATTATTGACATATAAAAATGCAACTGATTTCTGGATATTAATTTTGTATCCCGCTACTTTGCTGAGCTCATTTATCAGTTCTAGTAGTTTCTTGGTGGAATCTTTGGGGTATCCTATATACAGTATCATGTCATCTGCAAATAAATACAGTTTTACTTTTTCCTTTACAATTTGGATGCCTTTTATTTCTTCTTCTTGTCTGATTACTGTGGCCAGGACTCCCAGAACTATGTTGAATAAGAGAAGTGAACGCGGACATCCCAGCCTTGTTCCTGATCCTAAGGGGAACACTCGTAGTTTTTGCCCATTGAATATAATGCTGGCAGTACATTTGCCATATACGGCTTTTATTATGTTTAGGTATGTTTCCTCTATTTCCACTTTGCTGAATGTTTTTATTATAAATGGGTCCTGGATTTTATCAGCTGCTTTTTTTTGCATCTATTGATGGAATCATGTAATTTTTTCCTTCATTTTGTGTATATGGTGAATCACTTTTATTGATTTGTGAATGTTGTACCAACCTTGCATTCCTGGAATAAATCCCACTTGGTCATGGCGTATGATCTTTTTGATGTATTTCTGTATTCAGTTTGCTAATATTTTGTTGAGGATTTTAGCATCTATGTTCATCAGGGATATTGGCCTATAATATTCGTTCTTTGTAGTGTCTTTATCTGGTTTGGAATTAAGATAATGCTAGCCTCATAAAATGAATTTGGGAGTATTCTCTCCTCTTGAATTTTATGAAATAGTTTGAGAAGGAGAAGTGTTAGTTCTTCTCAGAATGTTTGGTGAAATTCACCTGTGAAGGCCTTAGGTCCAGGGCTTTTGTTTGTTGAGAGTATTTTGATTACTGCTTCAATTTCACTAGGTGTAATCTGTCCATCCAGATTCTCTGATTCTTCCTGATTTAATTTTGGAGGACTGTATGTTTCTAGGAGTTTATCCATTTTATCCAGGTTGCCCTGTTTGTTGGCATATAATCGTTCACAATATTTTCTTACAATCTCTTGTATTTCTTTGATGTCAGTTATTTCTCCTCTTTCATTTTTCATTTGATTCACCAATCTTGTTTATCTTTTCAAAGAACAAGCTCTTGGATTCATTGATCTTATATATCATTTTTTTAGACTCTATTTTATTTATTTCTGCTCTAATTTTAAGTATTTCCTTCCTTCTACTCACTTTAGGCTTTATTATTCTTTTTCAAGTTCCTATAAATGTAAAGTTAGATTGTTTATCTGAGCTCTTTCTTTCTTTCTTTCTTTCTTTTTTTTTGAGATAGATCTATAATGCTATGAATTTGACTCTTAGGATTGCGTTCCCAGTGTCCCACAGATTTTGGATTGTTGTGTTCTCATTTTTATTTGTTTCAAGGTATCTTTTGGTATCTTCCTTGATCTTGTTGTTGACCCATTCATTGTTTAATAACATGTTATTTAGCTTCAGAAGTCTTTGTGTGTTTTTCAGCAATCTTCTTGTGATGGATTTCTAGTTTCGTAGCATTGATCAAAGAAGATGCTTGATATGATTTCAGTCTTCTTAAATTTATTGAGACTTGTTTTATGTCCTAACACGTGGTCTATCTTAGAAGATGTTCCATGTGCACTTGAAAAGTATGTATATTCTGCTGCTTTGGGGTGAAATGCTCCGTAGATATTAATTAAATCCATTTGATCTAGTGTGTTGTTTAAGGCCGTTGTCGCCTTGTTGATTTTCTGCCTGGAAGATTTATCCACTGATGTCAATGGGGTTTTAAAATCCCCGACTATGACTGTATTTCTGTTGATCTCTCCCTTTATGTCCATCAATATTTTCTTTATATATTTACGTGCTCCTCTGTTGGGTGCATAAATGTTTACTAGGGTTGTAGCCTCTTGTTGGATTGTTCCTTTTATCATTATGTAATGTCCTTTTTTGTCTCCTACTACAGACTTGGTTTTAAAGTCTATTTTGTTGGATATAAATATTGTTACCCCAGCTTTTTTTCCTTTTTAATTTGCATGAAATGTCTTTTTCCATCCCTTTACTTTTAGCCTGTGTGTATCTTTTTATTCAAGATGGGTCTCTTGGAGACAACATATATATGGGTCTTGTTTTCTTATCTATTCAGCTACCCTATGTCTCTTGGTTGGAGCATTTAAGACATTTACATTTAAGGTGATTATTGATAGATAGGTATGTAGTACCATTTTATGGTTAGACTGTTTTCTCTGTTTTTTCTTCTTCTTTTTTCTTCTTCTTCTTCTTAAAGCAAGCCCTTTAACATTTGTTGCAGTACTGGCTTAATGTTAAACTCCTTTAGCTTTTTCTTGTCTTGGAAGCCCCTTATTTCTCCTTCAATTTTAAATGATAACCTTGCTGGATAAAGTAGCCTTAGTTGTAGGCCCTTGATTTTCATCATCTTGAATATTTCATGCCACTCCCTTCTGGTCTGAAATGTTTCTGTTGAGAAACCAGATGACAGTCTCATTGGTGCTCCCTTGTAGGTAACTAACTGCCTTTATCTTGTGGCTTTTAGGATTCTCTCCCTGTCTTTAAGCCTTGTCATTTTAATTATGATGTGTCTAGGCATAAACCTCTTTGGGTCCAACTTGTTTGGGACCCTCAGAGCTTCCTGGACTTGTGTGTCTTTGCCTTCACCAGATTAAGGAAGTTTTCAGTCTATATTTCTTCAAATAGGTTCTCTATCCCTTGCTCACTCTCTTCTCCTTCTGGTATTCCCATTATATGGATGTTGTTACAATTCGTGTTGTCCAAAATGTTTCTTAAGCTCTCCTCATTTTTTCAATTTCTTTTGCTGCTCTCCCTGGTTGTTTTGTTCTACCTTGTCTTCCAAATCACTGATTTGAATCTCTGTTTCATGTAACCTACTATTTATTCCTTCCAGTGTATTATTTATTTCAGATATTGCATTCCTTATTTCTGATTCTCCTTTTTTATAGTTTCTATGTCTTTTTTCATGCTGTTGAGTATTGTTGTAATCATTGCTCTAAACTCTCTATCTGCTAAATTGCTTGCCTCCATTTCATGTAGTTTTCTCTCAGGAGAATTATCTTGTTTTTTCATTTAGGGTCTGTTTCCTTGTCTTCCCATTTTGGCTGCTTCTTTGTATTTTCAGCCTTAGTTATTAAACTAATCAAGCTGTAATCAGCAGCCTGGCTTAACTCTACAGGGTGGGGCAGAGTAATTTCTGCAGGCAGGGCTATTGCTTCCCCTCAGGCTGATGCCACTTGGAGAGAAGTGCTCTGTCTGAGAAAGATGGCTTTTGCGGTGTGGTGAATGACTCAACATAGGGATCCTGGAGGCTGTTCCTTCACTTCTCTCTGTAGAGCCACTGACCCAGATTCTCCTCAAGCATCTCTAGTCCACTCTGCCCTCCCTCTGCCAGAGCCCAGGGTAAGTGGCTGCAAATGAAATTTTGTGTATTGGCCCTTTAGGAGTCTCTGCATCTCTAGCCATCTTCCCCTGGCAGATGGAAACCCTGCTGCTTTTCACAGCTGGATGTCATCTGGGTTCCTTTCAGGCTCAGGTGCTGTAGGCTGAGGAGCCCAGCTTGGGGTTTAGACCTCATACTTCTCAGGGGAACCACCTGGCCACTGAAATATCCCTTTGGAACTTTAGCTGCTGCCCATGGGAGCACCGCCAGCCCTCTTGCACCTCCTGTGTACTCCCTACCAGTCTCCCTACTGTTGTGGTGACGTGGTTTCTTCTGTCTGTCCTTCATTATACAACTTCTCTCCAGCCCGTGTTCAGTTGGTTATTCAGGATGATTTCTCTACAATTTAGTTGTAGTTCCAGATTGGTCCTGGGAGGAGGTTAGTGTAGCTTCCACTTACTCCTCTGCCATCTCAGATCTCTCATTCAGTCATTTTGAATGTGACAGCCACACAGTACACATGCTCACTCAACAGTGTCTAAATGTGATGGCCACACAGTGCACATGCTCACTCAACAGTGTCTAACTGTGCCCACTGACGAGTACAGTGAAGTCATCATTGTGCATGCATGCGCATTCCAGTCCACTCTCCTTGGCTGCCAGTTTATACTGACATCATGCCAACTGTTTTCATAATATCAACAGTGGCTGGACTTTTTCTGGACAGACCTCCGTCTGAGTTATGTGTTACTTTATTTTACAGATGGGTAAACTGAGGTGAGATGTTATTTGTCCAGTCACATAGTTGGAAGATCTCGAATTCAGACTGAAGCAATGTCGTTCCTGTTTACAAAGGATCGATATCCAAAAAGAAAAAAAACTCCTAAAAACCAATGAGGAAAAGAAAATAGAAAAAAATTAGGCAAAGACGATTGCACTGGGCATTCGCAGAAGAAATCTGAATAGCCTGTAAATGTATAAAAAGGTGCTCAATTATGGAAAAGTAAATTAAAACACACTGGTCTAACAAAAAAACGGTTGGCTAAAGCCAAATGTTGAGGAGAATGTGCAGAAATGACAACTTTTACAATGTGGTGGGAATTAATGCTGGAACCACCACTCTGGAAGGAGCCACTGGACAATATTCGGTAAAGTTGGAGATGTGACCCCTGTGGTTCAGCCATCTGGGCTCTAACCCAGGGACACTGGAGCACGCTCACTCACCACGGGCAAGGTGCCTGTCAATGCCTGCCTCACCGTGGAGGAAATATCTCAGTGTTCATCTGTGGGAGGAGGCATCAACAAATGGTGGGATATCCACTTAATAGGATTCTATTCTGACATTAAACTTGGTGAGTTATACCGAAATGTATAATCAGGGATAAACCTAGAAAAGACAACGTTGAGTGTAAAAAGTTTGTAAAGGTAGAGTGTGATGTTAGACATGCAACTCTAATGATATAGTGCAGGGTTTACAGAGAGACACATTTGTAATACAAATACAAGACTCTGTGGGAAGGATTTGCACCAAATGCAGCTCAATGGGGAAAAGAAAGTAAATTGAAATGAGAAGTTCTCAGAAAGGGGCTTCTATTCCATCTGCCACATTTTATTTTTAAAAACTTGCAAAATGTGAACATTTGTTAGATATAAGAAAGTAGGAACATGGTTTTATGATGTTACTCTCTGAAAATTTTCTCTACATTTGAAATGTTTTATTAAAAATAAACTCATTTATTTTTGAATTTTAAAATTGTATCTTGTTATACATCTGTAAAGGTGTATCAAAACCCTCTGCCTACTGAGAAATCTATGAGGATAAATTCTAAAGCACTGCTTCAAGTAACAAATATCCTAACAGAATTTTAATGCCTCAAAAGTACTCTGTGGTCTGGTATCTGGTAGTTGCATTCAATGTGTCAAAGTCAGAAACCTCCAGAAGGCTTCAGAAGCAGTGGTTGTAAGATGGTATTGTATTGTATTGCTTACTGCAGGCCAGGCAATATGTAAGTGCTTTTCGCATGTTCATTGAATCCTCCCTACAACCCTCCACATGAAATAAGTAGACTTATTATTTCATTTTACAAATTACTTTCACTTGATAATTGAGGCACAGGGAGATAAAGTAACTTGCACCAGGAAACAGTAAACCCAAACCCAAGCAGTCTGGCACAATTTTTTTTTAATAAAGTTTTTTTTTAAATTTATTGATTTGAGAGAGGAAGAAGAGGAAGCAGCAGCAGAGAGAGAAAGGTGGGGAGAGAGACAGACACAGACATTTGTTGTTCCGCTTATTTATGCACTAATGGGTTGATTCTTCTATGTCCTGACTGGGGACTGAACCTGCAACCTTGGCATATTGGGATGATGCTCTAACCAACTGAGCTAACTTGCCAGGGCCACAGTGCAGTTCTTAACTACTACTCTGGGCTAAAGGCTATGTGGCCATCTGGGTGAACTGATCTTGTCCCTCCCCTGTGGAAACCCACCCTAGTCTTTCTTCCATTCAGCCACCTGTCTTCTTCCACTCATGACATTTTCTCCCTTCATTCTCATACTCTCTTTTTTTCTTAAGCATAGGCAATGTGGGCAAAGAAAAAAAAAAGCCACACTAATAGTTTTGGGGAGAAATACTTAAGATCTGAAGTCAGCTATCTACAGCCAATGAAATGTCATACTTTCATTTCCGGGTGGCCTCCATGGCATAACACTAATTTGGTGGAATATGGGTGTGACCATCCAGACACAGGATATAGTACATTGTTTCAGAATGAAAATCATGGTAAAGAAGTTGGTTATATTTGGTGTCAATCATAACACATATTTTTGAAGCTATACGTACTAGCAATTTTCCTAAGCACTAGTTTAAGAGACAGTAGAATGAAGAGAATGTTTACATTTATAAAACATTTTAAACTTACGGTTTTAATTAATTGCCTAATATTTTAAAAATAAACCAAAACCTGGCTGATTGTATAACTTTATTATCTGAAAAATTTTACCCAGAAGTTAACAACTTAATACAATACAGATTTGTACAAAAAACAGGTTAAAAACCTCTGATCATACAGACAAATATATGACTAAGCAAAGATTAAAAAGGACAGGACATTTTGTAAATGATGATAACTACTGTGTAATGATTTAAGTTACTGTGGCAGATACAAAAAACCAAGAATTCATTAACAGATTATATAAAAAAGCAATAACATGAATTTTTAGCTGTTTAAATTAATGAAATATAACAGTAGTGGTTTTTTTTAAAAAAATGAGGTATTATTACACTGTAAACCCAAAACAGCATAAATAAATAAAGGCAATGTGCAATTAAGTGATAAATGGTTATAAATTTCAACTTAACAACAGACAACAAAAGTTTTCCAGTTACTCACGAACTCTGTCATTTAAAAATCTGGCTTGCTTGTGTGCTTCTCATTGAAAAATGACATACCTATTGCTATGCAAGCACGTCATTAAACATGCAGACGAAGCCATTACAATTTTCCATCTCTACCAAATAAAAACTATATTTTCATTTTATTTAAAACACTTAAATCTGGTTTCTTATACGTGATTCTTTTGTGCTTATTAGTTAGTAGTAACCTACATTAAACATCTTACTTTCTAGTTCAAGGAGTGTTCTAAGAGAGAAGCAGTTTTATTTGCATATAGATTAAAAACAGAGCAAACAAAATGAAATCAACATGCCTGTAACTCTCTTAGGCTTTCCAAGATTTTTAAGAAAATCCTTTAAATAGTAAATCTAAATGAAAAAGCAGAGTCACTTCTATGTCAAAGAGAATAGTAAACCAAGATTCGTGGCCTAGCTTCAGAACTGCAGGAAAACAAGCTGATTAGTTCCTTCACCCTAAAAGAATTCTGCTGGTTGGGCGCAGGAAGCACAGCGGTAAGAAAATAACGTAGCTCAGAAAAAATTGTGGGGAAGTATTATTTGCATGTGAACCATGTGCTGGTACTAAATGCTGGCTTCCTTATTATTGCAAATATATCTTCAGAGTTTTCTGAAGGAACATAGAGAAGTCTTGATTAGGAAATATTTATAGCATGCTAATAAAACTGCTTCATTTGCTGTAAATTATAAAGAAAACCATTTACTGTCTGATTTAAAATACATTTCCTTTTTACACACTACTTTATTAGAAACTCCTAAAAGGGTACTTTTGAATTTACTATATTCAGAATCCAGTGAAAAACAAACATTTTGATCAAAATATTGAACTTGATTATTTTACACCAAGTACGTCATTTTGACAGAATGTTATGTATTCACTTTTGTCAAATATCTATCTTATCCTAACCTTTTCCAAAAATTAGTGTTTCAGTACAAGTGATGATCAAAAAATACTACAAATAAGCTTTGTACATCAATCAAAGTATATATAAAAACATTTTCTTTTGTGCTTGTAACTGACTTAATTTATCAATGATTAGTTATCTGATTTCTTTTTTAATATCCCAACCCTTAAGAAGAAATGACCTTTATACAAATATTACAGAGTACTCAAAGTTACTAGTGTCAATGTGCATGCAGACTAACAACACTAAAAAGAATAGAACCTGAATCCAATTAGTCTGAAAATAATTACACTCTTGTACAGTCATCTTTATTGATTTGTAAAAGCTGTATACACATCTAAAACCCTGAATTTACTTTGTAAAAATAAATCTTTAGCAATAAATTGCACTATCAAAATCCCGTTATTCTCAGGCTATTCTGTAGTTATTTACATGCTTTTCAGCAACAGCTGAAAAGAATCTTATAGGACCAAAACCAGTATATGAAAAACCCTGTACATTGCATTTGCAATTATACTGTTGTTTACCTCTATATGAAAATATGGCTACATGCCTCACATCAATGATAACGTAGCTCTCTGTGTTGCTGCTGTGTCCCAGCAGCACACACTCTGCCCTGGGTCCCAATGTAGCATCATGCTCTCTTTATTGCCCCCTGCCTCCCCAGTGGAACACCCGTGATAAACTGCTTACAGAGAATGATAAAGTGCTATAAAAAAGAAGGGCCGAACCCACACCTGTCTCTGCCATCTGGTCGTTTCCCCACTCAAGCAGTATCTGTGGTTTTAGAAAATCATGCCTCTACCAACATACTTCGTATTTGATTTTTTAAAAAAGTCAGTGTTAAAGTTGGTGAGCTCTGTTCAGTTGTTTTGAGACGAAGACATGAAAAGGTTAAAGGCACAATAAGAGGGAAGTGAATGCTACATATAAAATATGTTTCAAGTCTTCTAAGTTACTCAAGTCCAAAACCTTCTGAATTTGAAATTCCAATGATTAATTTCTGTTTCAGGTCCTTTTTGCTTTTGTAGGGGGGAAGGCAAAGTTGATTGAAGCAGGTGTGAGCCACAGGCAACCTAGGAAAAATAGCAGCAGTGAGAACGGAAAGGAAAAATTCCTGTTCCAAAATGGAAAGCAGAACTGACAGAACTCGGGGAATCTAAGGGGCAGCAGAACAAAATGATTATAATCAACGTAGTGTCCCCTCAGATCAACTTCAGAAATGACATGGCTGGGAAAAGAAGTAAGCAGGTCAGTATTAATCCATGAACATTATTAGGAAATAATTTAAAGCCATCATTATCATCACTACTTTCATATGCAAAGAGCACTAAATTAAAAAAAGAAAAGAGAAGATTAGTACTACAGACATTTCTAGTACTAATTATACTAGCCAAAACCCCCAAGTTAGGATTGATAAAAACACCTTTAAATAAAAGTGAAGGTTAGACAATACACTACTAAAAGCAAGCCGGTTCTAAGAGGGACTGCAAAGCAACAGACCAAGCAAAGCACAAGGTTAATGGAGAGGAGTTGCCATCGGTTAGCACCGGTGCGCCTGGAAGACTAATGCAGGCCCTCAAGCAACAGCCTCTGTCATTTCAAGACCATATTTACTCCCAAGATTTTCCTGTGACGTTGACTTCAAAATGAAAGAAGCCTCTAGTTGTAAACATATTATTATTAGCAAAAGTTGTAGATTAAAAATAAAATTCTACTCTGGAAATTTACCAATTAGTGGAAGTCTCATTCTTTGAGATTTTGAAGTTCAGATCAGCCATTCCTCCTACAGGGACTCTGTCACTTCCCGTAGTAAAATGCAGCAGCTTCTTTTGAAGATCAAGAGGAAATCCCAGCACAACGTCCCAAAAGTATCTAGAGAACACCAAAGGAGATGAGTATAAAATGTCCTAAAAAATCCTGCAAGTCAGAATGAGGCAGTGATTTTCAAACAGTGCCGCAAGAATTTTTAAAACATGCAATACCCGACTAGTCACGGACATTGATCTTGTTTCCCTTCAACTGTCAAATAAAAAAATGACAACAGCCAACACAACAATAGTAGTCCTGTGTGAATGAATCAAAATTATACCTTTTTTTTGGTCAGATTGGCAAAAAATATATTCTTTGGTGTGCCACAGAATTTTAGTAATTAGTTTATGTGTGCCACAAGATGAAGAAGGCTTAAAATCGCTGGACTAAGTAACATAAAGTAAGCTTGAAGGAAAAAAGTCTTCCCTAAACACATGTGGTACCCTTACTGTGAAATTAGGGAACGACAAGCTTCCATATATGAATCAGATTTTTGGCTAACATTATTATAAAAATGCATTTTTATAAAATTATAAAAGTAGCCCAACAGTGGATAGTACAACAGTCAATTTTCTTATTTTTCAGCACAGTGCTATTAAAATGCCTGAAATTCTAGAACCAAAGTCATTTTTTTAAATGCAAAATCGCTATACTTTTATAGAAACTTATTTATATCACTCTCTCCCAAGAGGACTGCTAGGTTATTTCATTTTTAATATTCTCACATTACTTTTTAGTAATTAAAATAAGGCAGTATGGAACTCTACAATATTTCAGCTGACTTGACTCCAAGACCGTAAGTTGCACAAGTAGAGGAACCACATTCTCCTCCATTGTCCCCTCTGCAACCTCGCTGCCAGAGGCAGGAAGTGCTCACCTTATCGTCACGTCGGTTTTCGCGTAGCCGTCATACTGCGTGCTTCTCTGCAGGGCGTGCATGTCCAGCTCGGGACTCCCACACACCAGAATCTCCACCTCATCTGGACGAAGCAGCTGCCAATTCGTATTTATCAAAAAGGATCATTAAAAAAAGTTAAATTGGAACTGCTTTCACTGAATTAAAATCCAAAAATTGTAACTTATGGTAAATCAAACCATTTTTGTAAAGAAAAATCTCCATTTATATTTTTCCCACAGAGGTAAGGTATTTTTGCTTTTAAAGGCTTATAAATCTTGTTAAACTACTAGGGTGCTCCCTTTTGCAAACAGTAATTAGCACTTTGCCAGAAAAACAAGCAGATGACGAAGCATGAATCCAAATTACAACTCTTTCTCAAAACCCAGCTTGAAACTGTCTTAGCTACCCCGGCATCTATACTTAGCTGCCCGCCTCCCTCCAGTGTCCCCGTCCCAGTGTCCCCCCTCCCCCCACAGGGCACAGGGTGTGCGCACTGTAGAGTGTGGGCACTTGGTTACAGCCTCCTTGTGTCACACACTTTTTTTACCTACATATGTCGTACTCCACTTAAAGAGATTAAAACTGAAAAAGAGGAGACAAGCTGTGCCATGTAATTCTTATTCCCCCTCCCACCACCCCCATGACTACCAGAGTGTCACAGACGAAACTCAGCGCTCAACTAGATGCTGTTTTCAAAGGTACTTTCAACAACATGTGATGAAGGTTACTCTGAAACCAGCTCTCCTATGAAAAATAAATTCAAATGGAAGACTGTCCTCCAAATCCGCATAATAAAACTGAGGGGAAAGAGAAGTGATGTGACAGAGTGTGCCCTGGGTAGCTGGGGTGAAGAGTACCAGTTCTTTAGGAAACTGGTTTTTATCTTATTTCAACGTGGTGTTCTAGACAGCGGCTGGCCAGCAGTCACGTGGTTCAGATAACTCAAACCAATCAGTCCTTCGAGCCTCTGGAAACAAATGACTTCCTGTGGGTAAAGGGCAACTCAGAGTCATGCAGGGACCCTTGGAGCAGCAGCTGTAAATATTTTTGTGAGTCAGCAAGAGGCAGCTTTTGTGCTGGAGCTTCTGTATGAACTGTTCTTTGTGCTTCGTCCCTCAGTGTTAAGACCCTGAGCCCACAGACTTTCTTCATCCATGATGCTTGGGGACATTTTTTTAAGCCCGAAAAGCCACAGCATAAGACATAGCACAAGGGGAGAAAAATGGAGTGGACTGGTCTTTTTTTCCCTTTGGAGAGTTAAGGCTGAAATGGGAGGACTATTTTTATTTCTAGCTCTTCTTTTAAAAAGTAGAAAACATTTTCTATTTTAAAAACTTATCTGCTAAAATATTTAAGGAACTATTTGTCAGTTATTATTATATTACAAAACCTAGCTGAAAGTATAATTTAAAGATTTAAACTCACCATAAGGGCATTTGAAGCGCACACACTATGAAATCCATAATAAAACGCAGCGAACTGCTTATAGATGGATTTGTTGAGAAGAAAGTCAACATAAAGCTGTACATATTCTGAAAAGCAATTTTCCATCTGTTACATACTGGAAGGAAATGGTAAACACTAATGCATTTTAATTAAGAAATGTCTAACTTACCTTTCCTATTTTGATTGGTAACTGGAATTTTATCACCACCTGGCTTTAAATTATAGGACTTAATTATTCCGAATTCTTCTTGAAAAACCTGATGGGAGATTCCAACACAAGGCATTTATTGGTGTGGTTGATATACTAACAAGCTTCAGTGAACAGTTTCGTAAAATTTAAAAAGCCGTTTTTCCCCACCTAAATACACAAACTACAGAAATACTAAGCTCCTCTGCCATTTGGATTAAGAATGAGGTGTCATGAAATTACTGGGAGGTCAAAAAGCAGGTCTTTAACTTAACTCTGTTGAACACAGTTAAGTACTTGACTGACGTTCACAAAGCTCGCGAGGCCGCCTGGGTAACTGCCTCTGGAGCTGCGTGGGTCACTGTCACTTCCATCGCCTGGTCATCTTTACAGGAGTGGAGATGAGAGTTTTGGTCTGATCCATCAGTTTCTGCTCCTAACTTCTTGCACTGAAGCTACAGGAGAGGCTTATTTTTAGAAGCCGGAAAGCTCCGAGAAAGTACTGGAATCCAGGGAACGTGCCACTTGCCCAGCAGAGCGGCACCCTTACCCTCGGGGAGTTTCTGCAAGCGCTTGCGCTGACTGCCCCTTTACGGTGGTCTCCGTCTTTGTCTGCTTTCTCAGCTTAAGATCCTTTAAGACGGGGGATGGTACGGGTTAACTAATCCCGTTCATCTTTTCTAATAACAAGTGTTTTGCAACAAATGACAACTTTCACATATGAAATGCACGGTTAACAGGACGCTCTCTGCCCTCAGCAGCACCTGGAATGTTGAATAGAAATCTTCTTCAACATTGCCCTCGTAGGACAGGAGCTCACTTAATCCGTGGGCCAGCTCCTGCAAACAGAGATCTGTTATCTGTGGTTCTTAAACCAAGTACTATTAACTGAAATAGTTAGGCAGGTCTACTATAGCTCACTTACCTGTGAGAGAGAGCAGATAAACTTTCAGAGTTTGAAATAAACATAATCTTTGAGATGTATTTTCTGGAGCACAAAATGCTTATTAATAATTTCTACTATCTACCTTTCCTTTGGAAAGTCATATGAGAGGAAAATATCCAGTTCAAACTATTCTTAGGCAGCAAGCTAAGAGCATAATTCTCATCATAATTCACTGCTTTCTGCGACATTACTACTTGTCAATTTGTAGTATTTCTCATGTGCAATTTATATTCTTAAAAATACGCTAACGTGTTAGGATACATCTTTTAAACATAAAAGCCCAGAGTTCACGCATGTAAGTGGGTTACACACGTCGGTCACAGCGCCCTTCTTTCCCAGGAAGCTGGGAACCTGGCAAAACGCTTTCCTGGTTTATGTTACAAGTCATGTTACCAAGGAGCAGAGACTTCCAAACAGAACCACTAAACATTAAAATGTTTTTCAGATTTACAAAAAGTTTTAAATTATTACAAAATAAAGAACAGCATGGTTAGAATGATCTTACATACTCCATACATAATACATTTTCCATCCTATTAAAAACAAACTTTTATACAGATTTAGATGGGCAGAAATTCGCAATTATTAATAAAAATTATGGATGCTGGAAATTGAAATTGGGAGATTTGTGATTTTTATGAAGCACCTCAAGGAAATGAACCCAAGGTAAGGACTTACCATCTTTCAAAGATTAATTTTCGATGACAAAATACAGTGCCAGTAACTCATGAAGTCATACCCAGGTCCGCCTCATTCGGGACTGCAGCCCCTTCATCTCAGCCTTGGTGGTTTCAAACCCCAGTTTTTGTTGAGAACCGTCTTCATTGATACGGTCAATTTTAGACTCTTAACTGTAAGACGGTATCTCTAAAATTGTATTTGTTACCCATACAGTTCAACTTTTTAAATGATTTTGTACACCCACAATAAGGAGTGTGTGAAAACACAGCATAGTGTTTTTGCACGGCTCATATACCCTGGTTGTATTTAATAGCATATCTGGGAGTGGCTTACGCAGAACTAAGGGATAGTATAGTTACCGATTCCAGGGTATACTTGCCTCTCTTCCATTTTCAACTGAACCCCTCAAGTGTAATTTTCACACTGACGCGAAGATTTCCTAACGTTGTTACTGGACAATTCGGATGCTTTGAGTCACAGACCACCTCACAGAGAAGTACTCATGGGAAATCACTGCATTTATTAACACCATATTGAGGCACCATCGAGGAATATTTTGATTAATTTCTGTATTTTGTCTCATATTCATAGATTTTATCTTTAAGAAACATATCTACTATATGCTTCTCTTTACTTTCCTGTTTACTCTTCATGAAAACAGTATACAAATACATATAGTAAAGAATTAAATAAAAAAGCATTTAAAAATTTTTAGGATATGTTCTTTACATATATGAAATAGATATTAGGTGCCAATTTTGAATAGATGCTATTAATAAATGAATAATCCATTTATAACATGTTTTTAAAAAGTATCCACTTTCCACTATCCTAACACAGCAGCACTTTTTCTGCTTCCTTTCAATCTTTATAGATGCATGCACAGAAACTTGTTTTTTTCAATAGTTGATCTCATAGTATATGCACAACCTAGATTCATTATTAAAGAGTTAATAAATCCTGACTGGTGTGGCTCAATTGGATGGGTGTCATCCTGCAAAGCAAAAGGTAACCGGTTTGATTCCTGGTCAGGGTTTGTGCCTGGGCTGTGGGTTTGGTCCCCCGTCAGGGCACGTGTGAGAGGCAGCCAGTCAATGTTTCTCTTTCACATTGGTGTTTCTTTCCCTCTCTTTCTCCCTCCCTTCCCCTCTCTCTAAAAGTAAATAATCTCCAAAAAAAAAAGAGCTAATAAAAGAATATTAGCTCAGTGAAATCTTCAGCTCCATAATATAAAACAGCATATTGGCATAGTCATTCATAAAATATCACTAACTGAAAAAAGCTTTACTAAATGAGCCAAATTCAAATAACTTTAATCATAAAGAGGCAATTTACTGTCAAAAACCAATAAAAAATTATGAAATTAGTCATTTAGCAAAAACAAAATAAATGTAACAAAAAAATAAAAAAATCTAACATGAGAACGTAACTCAGAGATTAGTCTATTTCCACTGTTTTATAGATAAGAAAATTAAGTGAATCATCCAGGGTGAAAGCTAAGTATGTTGCGGATACAAGACTACAGAAGGCAAATCTTTCATTTTCTTAAACAGAGCCTGCTCTATTTTGCAAGCAGTAAAAAATATTATTATAAGGGATTATCAGGAGGATGTGTGTATACTCTCCATTTCTCTACTAAATTTTAACTCTATTAAATTTGATCAGAAATCTGCATTTTCAACTGAGGACTGTTATGAGATAATCCATGAAATCCATGTTGTATTGATTTTAGAGACGATGTTGCATGCACTGTTAATGACATTGCACAGTATCATCTTAATAAGGATTGATAGAAAAAATCAGTTACTAAGTGCTTCGTTATTTCATGTAATCCCGATACATGAGTTTTACTAGTCATTGTTTCCAGAAGAAAGGTAGAGCTCAGAAACTTTAAAGAACTGAGCCAAGGTCAGGGAGCCAATAAACGGCAGAGCTGGGGTTCAAATCTCTGTCTCTGACTTCAAAGCCTGCTCTAATATTCATAAGAGCTGAGGAGTGCTGCAAAGTGGGCGATGTGTCTCCGTAAGGAAGGAGAAAGCTAGATGGGTTGCAAAAGCAGAGAGAAATCATATTTAGAAATAAAAATAGCATTAGGAGGAGAAAGACTGTGTAGGCAGAATAGATTAGCATTAGGGAATAAGATGCTAGTAACTTTATACTTACAGGCATAATCTGACATAAGTCATCAGTGGTAGCACTGCAGATGCCTACTGGCGTATTCTGATCCGTGGGAACGATGGGAGGGCTCAATAATTTCTTGTAGCAGCAGGGGGGGAAGCGAATATCCAAGGTAATGCTGTTATAAACAGCTAGTCCCATAAGCTATGCATACTAAATGTTAAGTATTAACATAAAATCCATGACAACAAATGACTTTTGAATTATACATCAGTCTATTTCTTGCATACTTCTTTCAGGTCTTACACTGGCTTTCCAGTTAATCCCACATGCTTCCATTCCTTTCGTTTATTTCCCCTTTATTTTACATAATATAATTACTTGATTACAAAGAATCATGTAAAAAGGAGGGGTTCAGTTGATAGCACTTAATGATTTCCTTAGAAAATTTTAGCTAAGATCACAACAGATAATTTCAGACATATCTATAAATTATTTAACATATAAAACATTTTCAAAATTTGAATTTTTAAATTTAAACCAAGATGGTGATTTTATAAATAGCAGCAGCAATTCATTCAGTAGAACTCACTGCAGAACACACTACTAATTTTGGTGACCATTTTAACTATTTTAAAATTAAATACAGACTATGTAAAGAGAGCTGAACTGAATACACATATGAATACACACACAGACATAGATACACACTGTTGATAAGTTAACAGGACGATTTTTCTCTCCTACAGCAATACCTTTATTACTTGGGAGTTTACTCAAAGGGCTAAAGTTAAAAAGCTACAGATATTTATGTATAAACTTTGCCCAACTGTATTTTATTTCTCAGTTACATGGCAGAATGTTACATCCATTTCCTGAAAGAGGAGTTTTAGAAAAAATCTCATTATTTCAAATGTCAAAAAAGATTATTATGTCAAGTTATTAAAGAAGTCATTAATTTTATAGGCTGAAAAGGAAATCTCAACATATGCGCTGGACAAATTATTGCAAACAATTTTTAAAATTAGAAGATAGCCAGTGTTTCAATTTGCTGAAGCAGAGTGAGGCTAACAATTTAAGAAACAGATATGCTATTTTATAGGTAACCATATTAACGGAGCCTGAGCCGCGTTTTCAAGGGGCAGATACTACAAAGAGGTTCTGACTTTGTAACTGCGGTCATGACAATAACCACACCACTGTAGTTACCATTTATGACCATTTGCTGTAGCGTCAGTTCTAAGCACTTTCCATTTTAAAAAGTTCTTTTAGTTAAAACTGGGAAGGTGCGTTTTTAACAGATGAGGACGTAGGCTTACAGGAATTTCTGCAGGAAACTCTCCGAAGCAGACTAGAATGTTCCATCTCACACTAAATCAGCGCACTCTGGGTGAGGCAGGAATGGGGAGGAGGGAATGCTTCTGCGGTCACTGAGGCGCCCTGTGGCGGGGACAGAGCGGGGCGTGGAAGCTCCGCCGACACCGGACTGCTCCTGCTCTTAGTCCCAGCGCCCCTTCTGGTATGAGCCACTGTACTCGGGCATTGTTATGTTTATGTCTCATCATGCCATCTTCAAAAATTACACTCGCCACAGGTTTTACTACAACACTTCATGGAAACTCCAAGGCCTTCACAATTTGAAAATGAAGTATAGAAACAAGACTGTTGGAACTACTAGAACAACACAGTTTTGATGTTGAAATTTAAAAACTGGAGATGTGTACAGAACCAACTAAATTCTTTCAGTCACCTGCCTGTTCTCAACTTTTAGTTCTCCTCGCCCTCCATAGGTCTCCCAACCACTCACACCGTCACTACCCACAGTCACCTCACGTCTTCCCCACCTGTCGTCACGCTGCGAGGGCATCGGTCCTATTTCCCACAGTTCACTTTCTGTGAGACAAGTGCACATGAACAGCGCAGTGTGGTGGCTATAATAATTTTAGATTTACAGCAGGTCCTTGAATAACACTTTATTCAATGTTGTTTCCCTATGTTGATGAGATGCTGCAGGAACTTAACTCCTGTTTATGTTAATTAGCCTGTATTAACATTGATTTCATTATATGTATGTCATTTCACTTAAAGTCGCAGAACCTATTCGCAATGTTAAGTGAGAACTTAACTGTAATTGTTTAACTTGAAATGTGTAACATGTGCATATGCTTAATATGCTCTTCTGGGTAATCACTGCATAGAAACTAACGTCTATTGCAAAAGAAAACAATTAGCAAATTCACAACCATATGTATAACACTAGTTTAAAAATGTGATAGCTAAGTAAGAGCCAATAGTGCAATACAAATATCAGAAAGTCAGAATATCACCCAAATCTAGGCTGTGATCAGAATGTAAAGTATAAAAACATATGTAGCAGAAAATCCAGATAGCTCAGGGTATAGTGAGAAGCATCAATAACTCAGGCTTTCAGTGAAGTGACATTTAACAAATGACTGCTATAAATAACACAATAAAAACAAAAGTCTAAAAACTGTTAAGTGTTATAGTTTTATACTGTGGAACTCGGCACTTTGGACCTTTAGACATGACGATACACACAAAATTTCAAATTTACCCTTTCAATGTATAGTTTTGCCTCTACAACCTTTTCTTCCATCTAGTGTCTCAATTTCCATATACATTCTTCACGATTAATTTCAACAAATGCAACAAAGACAGATACTCAAAGCCCATCATAAGATGGCTCTTAACTCTTCTTCTGAAGGAATCTTCCATAACCCCCAGTGTGTCCTCTGCTTCAACCAAGTGGACCCCACACTGCACTGTGCCGGGTCCAGTGCCAGGCAGCCTGCTTTCCAGTCGTCCTGCCGCTCTATGTCCTGCTCTCTGCAGCCCTGTGTTACTCAGATGGAATGGCTTCATTTTCAAATGTCCGCCTTCTGTGGGAAGACTACACTGAATCCTTTTCTTCTCAGAACCCTTCTCTCTTAATGTCAAATGGTCTTTTGACTGAGAGCAGACAACCTTGTGTGGTGGTCACCTGCCCACCTAAATGGTAAACAACTCAAAGTGGATACTTGTTTTCCTCTTTTAATCTATGTGTCTCCACTGCATGCTCATTTATTTACTCTCTCATCCTTTCTTCCATAACTCTATTTCCTAGAGTTAGAAAGGCTAATGTAGACGGTATCTTGTCCAATCTCCCACCTAATACACACGTGGCCTCTTCAGCACACCTGACAGGGATCAGAGGATGGCACAGGGAATTACATAACTTTAAAAACACTATAAAATAATGCCATAATGCCGTATATTTTAAATATTCCAATTCCTTTCCACTTTTAATTTTTATTAAGACCTTGGAATTTGGGGGCATATAAAAGACCTAGGTTTAATTTCCACAATTTTGATTTAGTAAACTATTTTTCTGTTAGTCCTTTCACTTTGTACTTACAACAGACAAGTAGTTCATTACGAATAGAAAAGATACATTGATTTTTAAAAAGTCCTAATTTTCTGATACATTTGACAATATATGAAATGGAAAAGAAACATTTTTATTTTGAGATAAGGTTTTCGGAGAGAAATATAAAATATTCAGTCATTCCTTTCAATTAATTAAATCTGCTGACATTATATAGCTATATTACAAATAATAAAGATTATTGAAAATTTTAGTAATTAACAAGAATGTCTCATTTGAATAAAATGTTTAATAAGTATAGTTTTCCAAAATTCAGGAAAAAATTTTAAAAATCTCTAGTCTACTAGCACCTCCTAGTGGAAAGTTTAAAGGATACAATTCCAACCAATCGGAATTCTGAATAGTTATCACATTTAAAGCTGCTAAACCAATGGCAGTGCGAATCTTTGTGATATGTAAACATGCCTGAAAAAAAGAAATGTAATTTCATTAATGTGATTGATTTGAAGATCAAAGTGGTAAAAATGTACATGACATCTTATCTGTTAGAAGCAAAACAGTTCAGTAACAGTTGTCACAAACCATCCTTCATGTTAGAACATATCATCCACATATACAGAGACCACGCAGGCACACTTTACCGTCCAGTGGTATCCTGAACCAAGGGTGGCAACAAGGAGTAAGAAGACAGAAACTCAGAAAACCAGTTGATTTTCTTCTATAAAAAATATAGTTTTATAATTTATTAGCTATGATCAAAATTAATTTTAAGGATTCTGTGGAGATTTCAATTTATCCACGTCATCTCTAATTCCCGTTACCAGAAGCATGACATATGTAATATACACATGTACATGTGTACATACACGAAATACAGACCAACAAAGAATAACACTTAAAACTCTCCTCTGACGAAAAACCACCAAAATTAATTATCAGATAGATGTTTTCTCTAAATAAAATAAAACCAAATTTAAATTTCAGAGGTTTATTTTTGCCTTAAAAACTGATGAATTCATTTACTAAAATGGCTTGTAATTTAATGAAAGAAGCTTCAGATATTAGTGTAGAAGAGCAAACTATAGCTTTTTTAACTTTAAATGTTCTTTATTTCAATGACAAATTTTCATGCATTTAGCTTATTCAGGAAAGAAGTGGATGCTCCCTTACAAAGGTATACTTTCAAGTCCTGGTGCATTTTGTGTAGGATTCCCAATAAAATAATGAACATTTTGATTATCAATCTGGTCAGTTTTAAAGATAGAAATAACAGTCTTTAAAAAATTATTCAAGATTTAAGATTGACAAAACGTCTATAAAACCACAGGGCAAATTAAAAATAAGAATAACTAACTACTTGAATCTAACAATTACAAAGAAATACTGTCCATGAAAATGAAATACTCACCATAATCTGGATGAAAAATCTGGCGAATCAGAAGAAGGAACCACTCTTTAGTCAAGCCACCCATATCCAAACCAGCTTCTCCTACAAATGTAACTTTCAACTTCTTCTTCAAGTCTGCTCTTTTCCGGGTTAGCTGTTTAAAGAAATTGTACAGTAGAGGAGAACAAGCTTTCTTTTTAATTCTGGGAAATGTGTCAGGTAGTCAGAATCTTACTTACAATGTCACAAAACACCCACCCATTCATCCACTGCGCGAACTAGACATTATGTTTGTTGTTCTAGAGCGAGAAACAGAATTAGAGAAGTCAGGCCCAAGTCAGTGCCTCCCAGGTTCATATTGTCTCCAAGATTTTGAGGTAGCAGATTCCAATATAAAGTAATTCATTTCCTTTTCTTTAACTTGCCTTCAATACTAAACTTAAAAAAAAAAATCACATAACTAAATCAGCCTTTATTTTGTAATAGCTGTGTGCAGATCTGGCTGAAAACTGTACATGCATAAAACTCTGTAATACATGTACACACAATGTATGCTTGACTCTAGACAGCCAATATACCCTGTAGATTAGATTTCTAATTTTATGAGATGAGTAATCTGAGGCTTGGCGAAGTTAAAATGACTTGTCACACACCCAGCCAGTAGTGGGCGTGCAATCTAGGTTACACAGTCACACACACACAGGAATTACTTAAAGTTGTTCTATATAAAATCCCTTTCTGGAGAATTAACAACAAACCATCAATAAACATATAGAAATGAGCATAAGACTTAATTGTGAATACAGAACTGATTTTAACTCTGGTATCAAAATATAAAGAAACACACTTACTGGCATAAAGAAATAAAAGACAGCTTACTAAGATTTTAAATTATAGACTTTATTTAGAGCTTTAATCCATCAGTATCATTTTGGAATAAATGATCTATACCTCATCGAGAGAATCGCTAACCAGATGTGTCCTCCTCACTTTCATATTCAGGAACAGCATGTTCATATCAGGCCTCTGTCTCCGAGACACTTTATCCACCAGACTTTGCTAATTAAAAAAGAAAGCAAACATTTTCTTTTTTATTTAAACTGTAATTTTATTTAAAACATGTATAGACACTAGTAAAAATCACATAATTCTCCTCTACGCCATATCTCAAGTAAACAATTTTATAAACTCAGTTATACAGATTTTGACTTATGAAAATGCCTCATTATTTCATTTTGGAACAACGGTAACCCAAAGGGGAGCCAAAATGGAGGACCAAAAATAATTCACTTTCTATAGAAAAGAGTGTTATGTTTTAGTTTCCATATGTCTCATCTCTTAAGTAGCAAGGTTTTCTGTTTAACAAATACAAACATAGAGTAGGAACATTTGAAACAAGGCATATACTTTGATGATAAATTTGGCTTAAGTTGTTTTAGAATTACTCTCAATCAGCATAATTAGTCTACTTTAGAAAGTAGTTTCTCAGTATTTATCAGAAATAGTAATTATCTTCTTATATCCTTTGTCCCAATAATTCCATTTAGGAATTCTAAAGTTAGAAAATATTACATATAGTGAGATGTTCATCATAGCATTACTATAAAAGCAAAACTTCAGAAATATCCTAAACTTGAATCTCTATAAAATATAGCTATCTAAAATGATGGTCATAAAAACTATGTACAATAAATAACATGGAAAATGTTTGAGGAAGACACAACTGAAAAAAAAGCAGGGAACAAAATTGTGGATATAATAATGAACTCTGTTACCCTTAAAAGATAATGTAAATATTATCTATAATTTTATTATAATAGATAATTTTTATTATCTATGATATTATAATTATGTTTGGGTAATGAAAACATGGGTGATTAAAAATTAATGTTTTTTATGTTTTTTAAAAATATAAGCAATGAGTATGTAAAAAATAACACATTAAAAAAATAAGGAATTGCCACTGACTGGTGTGGCTCAGTGGGTTGGGTGTTGTCTTGCAAACTGAAAGTTTGCCGGTTTGATTCCCAGTCAGGGCACACACCTGGGTTGTGCGCCAGGTCCCTGGTGGAGGGGCGTGCGAGAGGCAAGGAACCGATGTTTCTCTCCCTCTCTTCCTCCCTCCCTTCCCATTTCTCTAAAAATAAATAAATAAAATCTTTAAAAACAAAAATATAAGGAATATATACATATCCTTTATCACATAAAGTGCACATGCTTATGTACTTAATTTATCTAAATGTTTTCAGCCTGCCTCATCTTCTTTGGTAGCAAAGAAAATGAATTATTGTGCAGCTTAAAGACTATCATTTCAGACATTTTAAATACATGCAGTAATTTGCTTCAGTAGATAACATTTTAATATCCCAAATCTATATTAATAAGCCTTCTTTCATCATTTGGTATGACTATAATAAACACTAATTCAGAGCTCTTCTTCATTTCTCTAATATCCAATTCTAAAGGCTTTCAACGTTTTTTTCTTCTCTGGGTCCTCTCTTTCATGCTCAGATATATATTTCCGGGATAGTGTTCTGGGTCACAGGCCTGTTTTGCTGCCCTTTCCTGTGCTCTGCCCCAGTCCGCTGCCTGGGAAGCTGTCACACTGGAAACGGCAACACACACGTATACTAGCATGGTAATGGCAGACGAGGTTCAGGGGCTATTCCTCCTATCAGCAACTCATGTTTAATAAAAAGTGCTTCAAGTGAAAGAAATAAGTCAACAAGGGTAGAATTTTAGATATAGTCTGATGAGGAAGTTATTTTAAGGATCTCTTTTGCAACTTTAGATTATGAGGGGGGACTCCCCCAACAAAAAATGGAATTATCTTCTGGAGGGGGCCCCTTGTAGCACAGGCTCCCCCTGCTGGGTGAGTGTTCCAGGAACCAGCTGTGCCAGTGCACTGGCTGAGGTTGTTGTAGGAGGCTGCGCTGGGCTCCAAGAATTGTTGTTGAAGACGCAACACGTGTGCCCGTTTCGTGACGGGTGATTTACGACACACCTGCCCACACCGCACTGAGGGAGTGTTCAACAGTTTTTGACCATAAACGGCACGATATGCCTGTGCCCACCCTCCCTATTCACCTGGTCTCACTATGAGTGACATCTGTTTGTTTCCCCGGATTAAAAAGTCCTCAAAGGGAAACATTTTGCCAATATGGGAGAGGTGAAACAAAAACGGCAGAAGCACTCAAGGCATCAAAATCGATGAGTTCAAACACAGTTCTGAGCAGTGGAAAAAATGCCTCAATAGGTGTACTGCATCAAATGGACAGTGCTTTGAAGGTGACTGAAGTTTAAACATGTAAGAATAAATATATAATTTTTTATAAATAAGTTCTGGGGTTTTGGGGGTCCCTCCTCATATACCATCTAAGCTCTTGCTTACAGTAACTACCAGTAAGGCTGTCCTCCATGTCAAACTATCTGCCAGTCATTAATTCCAAGGGATCTGGCAGTTTACAAGTTAAAAACATTGGGAAACCCCCATAAGAACTGATGAGGCCATGGAGTCTTCAGTCCCTACTAATTAATGTCCATGCTCTGGGGAAGGCAGCCTGTGACAAGCTACAGCTGCCACTCGCCTTCTTGTAATGGGAGGAAAAGTCCCACCAAAGAAGACATTTGGTCTCTTAAAAATGTGAATGACAGCAGAAAATTGCTCAGAGGAACTTATATAAAAACTTCTAGTTCTTTGGATATTTTCTTACAAACATAAAAAAATCATAGCCCAATGTAAAATCAAAAAGGCATATGAAATTGCATAAATGTAACTAATAGTAAATGTCAAAATGACTAGCTATATAAGAGGAATTTTTGAGCCAGTATCTACCCAAGATGAATAATTCTGGTACTAAATTTATCTGTTAAAAGGTACTTTTTTTTGGAGGGGAGGGTAGTGTGGCTATGGAACTCCTTTGGTACACATGGGCAATAAAATTTCTTCTAATATTCCCATACTCGGTGTCAGCTGACTCTGGGATGTCAGCTGTCACTTGGATCTTTTGTCCAGCACTGTGCCAGAAAAAAAAATACCTTCTGGGAGCTGAATTACCAAAGAATAAATAATTCTTATTTTTTATGCTATTTACAAGTAATAGAATGTATGCTTTAGCATTCTTTTTATATTCTTGGACAAGACATGGAAATCATTTCTTTTCACTCTATGTGTCTCTTTATTTTAAAAAGACTACAATGAACCTTCCTTCTAATTTTTAAAGTTGTGAGTAATCATGTCCCAAAATCAGATATTCAAAGTACATGCACATTTAAACGTACAGTCTAGAGCTCTAACATAAAAAAGCTCATTCGATCTGATACCCAGCAGGTCAAGTGCGTGACGTGACCGTGCCGTGCTGAGACACGAGTGGCAGGCAGGAGCACAGGCGGCCCGGGGATCAACTCTGTCCTGCTCTGCAACCTGCCCAAAGCCGGCCTGACTGCGTCCCGGTTTCCACGCGACTCTGCACTATGGTTTCCTAAGCAGCAATAAGATGCCTTTTATCTTCTTTGGACATACTCCTCAGTTTTCCAAGATTATACATTTTATTACATCTTCTAATTTTTAAGTTGTTTCTATTTGGTTCTCATAAAAACAAGAAAACGTTTCAGTGGTTTGAGGGCTTTGCTCCTAAGGACACTCCTTGCCCTCACTCTGGCCTGTGCCAGTGAGCGCTCAGCCGCAGAAGCCGGAACATAGGTCTACAAAGTGGCGTCCACCAAGCTCCCAGGGCTTTGGGCCCATGAGAGGCATTCACTCTTCCTCCTACATTTGTAACAGAATGAGAAGCTGATGAGGCATATCTTTTTCCTGTATCACCCATAGGTTTAAGCACTTTTTTAGGGAATATAATGTGAATTTTACTTTTAACACTTCCTAATTATGCTACAACAATTCACAAAACATTTGATTTACTCATTAAGTTCTTTACTATATTGCTCACAGTCAGCGTAAATATGTTTATGTAGCTGGCTTACCCTTGCGATGCTTATCATCTGTTGTTCTGAGTCTCTCTGAATAATGATTTTTTTTGCAGCTATGGAAATAACGAACGGGTACTGACAGAAGGAAAACCTGCCCAACAAGTGAAAACAGAAAAGGCAAAATAGTGTATTTTTAGCAAAATTATGCTATGGGAATCTATGTTAGAAGAATCTTCTAACAATATAAAACGTTACTTCTGAATTGTGTCTCACCATTTACAAATGAGCTTCTGTACATCACTTCTAATACCACAACCTGTGAAGTATGTATCATCAATAGGTATGCAGTGCCTTTATTTTCTAGAGGAGGCTACATCTAATGTCCTGAAATATCTGCTAATTACTTATATTGTTTACACAAATAATTTCCGTTTACGTCTAGTCACCGGTTTGTCATCACCTGTGAAAAAGCTCCAGAACCAAGAGGCAGAAGTATTGATGAAGGAGGATTAGAACAGAAAGTTCAAGTACAGAAATCAATATACGAATCCATTATTACATGAATATTTCTGATGTGTGAGCTTCAGAAATAAGGAAATCTTACAATAACTATAAAAAGCAAAGTAATAAATTTAAACCAATAAAATAAAAGTCGGGGAGAGAAATATGTGCTGTTAGTACTGTCCTTAATGGTGTAGTAAATATGAAATGAGATGTATTTGTAAAGGTACAATAGTACGGTCAAAGGTTATAACTTTTTCCTGGGTCAGAGCTCATTCTATGTTATGAAAAAAGCCACAGACTACACCGAGAGAAATGCCCTGGGAGAGAACCAGCATGGCAGCAGTGACGCTTCAGGAGTTAGACTCCCGTCAGAAATGGCTGCGACGCACCCAGCAGTTTCCACTGGAACCCACCCAAGCGCAGTCAGGCGGCATCTGTGACCACTGGGCGCTGTGAAGGCTGCGGGGAAAAGGAGGTGGTGCTAGTGTGAACTGAAAATGAAACAGCTTTCCCCATGGATTGAAATTATTTAGAAAAACAGTAAGAGTTGTTCAGTACTAATGTGTAATAATTTTGAGTCACTAAGTGCCAAGAATTAAGAAATGAAAAGAAGTGTAATGGACTTAGAAGGATAAGTGCAATGGAACTAGAATGATGCACACTGAGCCCTTTTCCCTCGTCGTGGCACACAGAATAATGATACTGGGTGTCCGACACACTGAGATTAATAGATGAGGCTGCTCACGGCCAGAGGTGACCGCCCTAGGGCTCCAGGTCTCCCTCCAGGTCCAGGCTGGCTTTCCAAGGGCTGGAGGGATCACAGGGTGAACACGCTAATCCATTCTTGGTACAGAGCCATGGCACAGTGGTGAGAGGAGCTGTGTTAAAAGCTGTCATTGAAATATGCACGGTAACTCTTGTTGTTTTGTGTTTTTGTCTACAACATTTCAATTATATGAAAGCGGGAGAAAAAAACACCTGTGTAAAATAAATTTTCCCAAGAAAATATCCATCAGATGGACCGAGGCCCGCAGAAATGGAATTCTTATTCAGTTCTGGATGTTCATGTGGACTGAGGTATGTCCAGAAGGCCATTTTATGTTTCAGGCCAATTTTGGTAGAAAGGGTCCCTGGAAGCTTGGACCAATTTATGAACTACTCTGGGGTTGTGAGGTTACTTCCTCCACATTGTCTCTCAGTCTCCAGGAACTCTCCAGGGTATCACATGGTCTGGAAATAAATGATGTTTTGGGTGGTCTTGCTGGTTTAACCGAAGCAGGAAGTGTGGATCTAAGGTGCAGGGTATTAAAGATTTGGCCAGGTGTTTTAAAAATCTATTATACTATGGTAATCATTTGTGGTAAAGACCTTTCTCTAACATTCACTTTTAAAATGCAATATGTAAAGGCCAACCATTCTTTCTGCAGAACAAGGGAGTAAGGGAGTGAATGTATGTGTGTGTGTGTGTGCGTGCACATGTGTGTGATCACTGTGTTAGGTCAGGAACTGGCAAACTATGGCCGCTGGGACAAATATGGCCTGCCACCTGTGTTTGTAATTAAAGTTTGTTAGGACACAGACACACTCATTCATTTATATATCGCCTAAGGCTATTTTTGTGCTACAATAGACCAGAGGTGGTATAGCCCAAAGAACCAAAAATACATACGATGTACTACCTTACAGAAAAAGTTTATAAATCCCTGTCCTGGACAATAGCATATAGGCTAAGAAGCCATAAGAAACCGCACATCAACATAGTACCTTTCCTTCTTTAAAAGGATGTTATTAGTCAAACCAAAACCAAATTAACATGCATGTGAATTCAAAATGTAACAGAAAAAGAAAATGCTTTAACAAATACAGTATTTCAAGGCTGAATATTTAAACTTTAAGTTTATATGTAAAGATATGGCTATATTTAAATTTATTTATACAAACTTAAAACTCAGTCATTATTTTAAATAGCATTTCACTTAGGTGAGTAATCAAATGAGCATCTGATTGTACCTGTGAGAGTTTCCAAAGCTCTGCCAGGTGTGGTACTCTTCCATGAGATCAATGTGATCCAATGTAGAATTATAGAAATCAGTGTAAGGAATAAGGGGAGGGTGAACCAAATTGTTGGCAGTGTCTGTAAAGATAAATTCTAACATAACGATCTTTTCCAACATGAGCAGGATTCACTCTGATAATAAGAACATTTTAATGTCTACCAGGTAGCCTTTATCTATTCCTATTTTAAGCAATTGTAGTTCCAAGCGGAAAAGGCAGTTTTATAATTGTGGTCAAAATGGGGCCAGCAATTTCTTGTTTTGTCCAAAAGAACTTGCGGTGGGGATGATAACAGCGTAGTAAAGGGAGTGAGCAGGTGGCTCTCTAGTCATTCTGTCCCCCGTAAGTGTGTTCTCCCCTCAGGAATTCACGGAAGTTCTTGTCTTCCACTACGTAGCAGGTTACATGCAGTTGGCAGCCACAGCACAGAACACTGCCCAGTAACAACATAAAGCTTTTTCATGCTTATTAACGAACCATGAACTCCATTACCAAAACAAAATAAATGACAACTCTTCTTGTCAAAGAAATGGCTTAAGATGTTAAAATGCCTCTATAGTACTTTGAGATATTTATAGAAATGTGTCTAATATTTAACAAAAGAAAAGTAAAGAGAATAGAATAAAACCTACTAAGTAAAGCCAACACTTTAGATGCTGATGGGATCCACCAGGAACATTTCGTTATAGGTGGAAATTCTTCAGGCTTTGCAGGAAACAGCCGTAAAGAAATAAATTGCAGCAATCTTTCAACCAATTGTTTGAATCTCTTCTGGGATAATCTGGTAAAGATTTTGAAATAATTCCAATCAAAATTCACACTGCCTCTTTTGCCAATACATTCGTTAGGTAGTAAAAGTACATTCTATATGCATCAACTTTTAGAATATTCCCCCAAATTCTATTTCTTAAATTGCCAAACATTTGAAAAGATGGAAAATCTTACCTGGAATATTGTTTCTTAATTGAATAAGAAATAAGCATTAACATTACTGTAGAGTTAGTATAAAACATTTCATTTTTAAATAAGGCTTCCCACATTCCGTCAACCCTATCATTTGCAGACTCTGTACTTGCAAATTCACCTACTTGCCAAACTTAACTGTAACCCCCCAATCAGTAACTGTGGCACTTTGGGGGCCATTTGTGGAGGTGCAAACGGTGGCAAGAAACTGCCGTTGTCCACCGTGCACACTCCCAGCTGAACTCGGAGGAGGCGGAGCTCGGGCTCCCGTCTCAGCGCCCTTTACGCAATCCACTTAGTGTGTTTTTTCTTTCTTCGAATCATGTTTTCAGTATTTGCGCTTTCCTTTGTGATTTTATTGTTTTAAATTGGAGCCCAAAAGCAGTGCTAAAGTTTTCTCTAGTCTTCCTAAGTATAAGAAGGTCGTCATATACCATACAGAAAATATACTTGTATCCGATAAAATTCATTCGGATATGACTTACAGTGCTGTCGGCTATAAATTCAGTGTTGATGAAACAACAGCTTATATTAAATAAGATGTCTTTAAGCAGAAATACAAACAAAGGAAGGCTGTGTTGTAGTTGGTGAAAATGGTGACCTAAAGGTCACGGGAGCCTCAACCTTTAGGAGCAACAGTTTACTCTTCACTGGTTCCCTGTTCGCAGTAATTTCACAGAACATGCTGTTGTGAATAATGAGAATCGACTGTATTTTTAAACTAAATTTTGAAAATATTTTGCCTCTTTAACTTTGACCAATCATGGAGAAAAGTAGTTGTTAATGTGAGTATAGTTCTATGATGAAAGTGTAGTACCTTTGTAAGCTGATATTGATAGCTAACTGACCCCTTACAATGATGCTTTGGGGAAGGAAAAGGCCCCATGTAGTAGCAGTGAAATTCTTACTGATATACAGAGAGGAAGAAGAAGACCAAAATTAAAATACTAATGTCTGAGCGAATGCAGTCACCATCTTTGAGATATATGAAAAACCAGTGACAGGAACGTGTAAAAGTAAAAGCAGTGGACGGAAAGCTCAAGAATAGCTTGCGCAAGCAAAACAGTTACTTACATTAGAAACAGATTTTTCATTATCCTCCACGTAGTACTAAAATATATGCTTATAAGTGCCTTTCGAGGCACTGTGAAGCATGAGTATCATTTCTAAAGACCGAACACATTTCCTACATTTTACTAACATCAAACTTAAAACTGTAAGGTTATAAAAGTTCTTAATATCATAGAATGATTTACTTTTTAAGCCAGTGAACTAAGAAATGATGGTCAGCTTCCACTAAGGCAGCGATCTGTCGTAGCAAGTGCGCGTAGATGACGTACGTCGATGTGTTGTTAAACTGAGGGTTCTGAAAAAGATATTAAAGATAATCGTGTTAAAATTTTGTTAACACGTGAAAGGAAAAACACTGAACTTAATGAGCTAAGGGGTTAAGTTCAGAAAACTAAATTTGAGGTTATGAAAAACTAGGTGGAATCCTTTAAAACAATAATCTATTTGTTTAATTATTTAACGACCAACAGAGACCTGGATTTCCCACTGCGGCAGAGTGGGAAGAGCACGGGCTTTGGAATGAAGACAGAGATGGGTCTGGGAGAGCAGAGCTTACTGCTGGCACACAGCACGCAAACACCTGAACTTCAGCTTGTTTTCTAGTGCTATCTCTACATATACATTACCTTATTTTTTTTTAATTTTGCCTTTCTCCTCCTACCTGCTCCTTACATCTTTCAACTGCCTCTTGTCTATGTTCCCTTTCCCCCCACTTTACTTTTTTCCTCTCTCCCCTTTTCTGTCCCTACCCTGCATGTTTCCTTTTATCGGACACAGTATTGAACTAAACACTGTATCTTATTTAGTAGTCTTTCTTTTCTTTAAATGAGAAAATAATATATATGAACATCTTTTGTAAATTGTAAAGAACGACACTGATGTAGTATGTTAGCTATGGTAATAATATAATTCTTTCTTAAAAAGACAGTAAGAACTAAAAATTGCTTTTCATTTGTCTAGATCTTAACTTATTTTTTCTATCTATGAATCTGCAGCTCTCAAGAAGAAAAAGTTCATCACCTTTGCTTTCACAAATATAAACAATCATTTTGATTTTTCCATTCATATTCCAACTTAAGCATTTATTGAAAATACATAGAAAAGTTAGAAACCTACGACTTAGAAAATATTCAATACAAGAAAGTTTTGGAGCCCATTAATTCTAATGACAAGAAAGGAGATTGATTGGAGGAGGAAGATATATTTCCATCCTGTTTGTTCCTGAACACCGCAGCAGGGAGGCAAGGAGTTTCTCTGTTCGTCTATTACAGCTTTCATTCTCTGATTACAAGTAACCATAACCTAAGAGGGATCAGTAATGTTGCTCAAAATAATACTTAATATTTGATATCATTTCACTTATACAAGCATAGATTGAGATCTGAATTAGACAACTAAATTTTTGCTTCTTACCTGTAAAAGTATAAAATATGCTCTAAGATCATCTTTTGTTCGTGGGCTGAAAGAGAAGCATAATTGATTAGAGGTTACAGAATATAATAAAAAATGATCAATGAATGTTTCTGTGAGAACTGAATTGATAAAAGGCAAAAACCAGACATAAATTGATATGTATTACTATTGAGACAGTCACATATCCATAATATAGGTTCCTTTGTGCCTACTTTAGGCTGGTTCTGAAGATACCTAAAAACTGAGTAGGCTATTACATTTTAGGAGGTAAATATCATGACTAACTCTGGAAACACTTAAGAGTCTGAAAAATAATTAACAATTTTAGAATACTTATGATTTTGTTTTAATAAAGGATAACTGAGATCTCAAAAATATTTGTGCATTGAAAAAAGAAATATGCTTGTGTTTACAGGTCTATTACTGAAGTGACAGATATAGAAATGCCTGAAAATCAAATCACCCTTTGAATATCTAATCTGCAAATCAAATCACACTTTGAATACATCTAGCATATCTCTAATTAAAAGAACCATATTTTGGCCTTGACCGGTGTGGCCTGGCTGGGCGTTGTCCTGCAAACTGGAAGTCTGCCAGGTGGGCTCCGAGTCAGGGCACAGGCCTGGGTTGCGGGTTTGGTCCTCAGCCGGGGCACTTGCGAGAGGCAACTGATTGCTGTTTCTCCCCCTCTCGTTCTCCCTCCCTTTCCCTCGCTCTAAAAGTAAAAATTAAAAAAAAATTTTGAAAATCATATTTTGAATACCTCTGAAAAATAACTAAATTTTGATTTTTTTTCCACATCAATTTGGAATTTCACATTTGAGCTAGGTTTTGTTATTCCCAAAGCTGACGAGCGTCACTCGCCCTCTCACGAGCTATTAAATATACTCGTAAATACTCGGAAGGAACTTCTGGGATTACAGATGGTTCACCTGGATGATAACCAGACCCAATTCCTGATCCTTGATTGGATCCTGGTTGGAAAAACAAAACCCAGATAATAAAGAACAGTTTTGAGAAGACTGGGGAAATAGAAATGTGGACTACATTTTAAGGAGTATTTACTATTAACCGAATTCAATGCATTTGGGGCGACATGGTGTGATGGCCGCAGGGGAAGAATGTCATCAGGAAACACGTGCCGCAGTAATTAGGGGTGAGGGTTATGACGTCTTTCATTTACTGTGAAAACACTGCACACGGAAGGAGGGAAAATAAAAGCAAAAATTAACAACTAGTGAATCCAGGTGAAGGGTGAATGAATTTTCATTTTTCTTTAACTTTTCTGTAGTTTGAAATTTTTCAAAATTAAATGTTGGGGAAAAAAATGGTTCACCTCCAAGTATCTCCTTGAATTCCCCTTAAGAAAGTAAAATGACCAAGTAATGATCTACTTTTCTTTTATAGTTACAAAATATATATGAAAACATAAATGACTGTCCAAAGTATACTAAATGACCTTTACAAAATATAAAGCTACATAATCTGAAATATAAATGTATGTTACATATATTAAAGTTAGAAAAATATGTCTATATTTCTGTATATAAACATTTTTAATCAGTAATATTTCTTTGTGGAAGAATTACCTGAATTGCATAATGATTTAAGTTATTTAAGTTTAAAGCAAATCTAAACTATTTCTGGCTATAATAATCTACATAATTTCCAGACTATTTTCTCAATGGGACTAATGTTTTATTTTAGAAATTATATTTGAAAATATTTTTAAAAGCTCAAGGCAATTCATAAATATTAAAATTCCCAGTGATAGAAGAGTCCTACTTTTTTCCATTTAGTAGCTGTGCCTTTACAATTTCCAATTTTCTGTCCCATGCACTAGTATTTCAGTACAGTACACAACTCTGGGCACAGAAATTGTGGTTAAGATCACAGGCTCTCTGCCAAGCTCCCTGGGTTCTAATCCTGACTGAGGCATTTACTGGGTTAAACTTGGCAATTTACTTAAGTTCTCTATAAATTAGTTTTCTCAAGTGTAAAATGAAAATAATCCTATTACCTATTTTACAGTATTGCAGTAAAGATTTGATGAGAAATACATATAAAATTGTTAGGAAGGTGCCTAGCCCATGATAGTAAATAAACCAGATCTTCTTGTTGTTATAATCCAAAGTAAAACGAGATTTTTAGGTAAAGACCACACGCTCCTCTGATTCACAAGTCACATGGAATGATCACTTTCCTCTGTCTCGGACGCCCTTCCGAAGAGCAGAGAAAGGCAGCTTCGCGGGTTTGCCTGTGGGAGGGGCCTGAGACCCCAAGCAGTTTCAGACCGTCAGACTTCCTCATTCTCCTAAGAATTCTCTCTACAGTCTAAGTTTCTCTCTTCACTTTTATTTGTTCAACCAGAACTATAAAATTCAAGGAAAACGCAAATGCACTACTGCGATGATAAAGTAGGAAAAATATTGTTTAAGTTCAAAAAAATCACATGAAATGTTATGTTATGATTTCAATTATTTTAAAAGATGACTAGACAAAATCTGCAAAATGTAAACATTTTTCCTTTTTTTATACTACTCTGACTTTTTAACATTTTCTGTAATCTGGAATTTCTTTGAAAGTCAGAACAATGTTACTAAAATATATAGCATACAGTTGACATTATTCTAGTTCAGTAATATTTTTAAACTAGCTTAATATAAACATTTGAATTATAATTTAATGGTATTCATATGGTTTTAACAGAAGCAATTATTTAAATTATAGTATTGTTTAAATAATATCAATTTAAATAATATGTATTTTTAAAAGTATATTTTTGTATTTTACATATTTACGATTCAAAAAATTATCATTGCATTGCCCATCATTCCTTATATGATGATTCAATATTTAGTTCCAAGAAAACGATATCTCAGTAGCTAAGCTTACACTTCCTTATATTAGAAATAAGAAAATTTGCTCTGGCCCTGGCCAGGTGGCTCAGCTGGTTGGAGCGTTGTCCCACATACCAAAAGGTTGCAAGTTTGGTCCCAGGTCAGGGTGTGGATGGGAGGCACCAATCGATATTTCTCTCTCACATCGATGTTTCTGTTTCTCTCTCTCTCTTTTTCTCTCTCCTTTCCTGTCTCTCTAAAATCAATAAACATATCCTCAGGTGAGGATTTAAAAAAAAAAAAAAGAAAAAAATCTTGCTCTGTCTACCAGGAAGTCCAAGGCTCCACTGAATGCCCATGTTATTTCATCCTAGGTTACATGTAACTACCCATGCCTTATCTGTATAACACACAGGTCTGCACACAACAAATTCTGTGCACAATTTTAAAGGATTCAGAGATCCTCCGAAGCCCACTATGGATTCTCCTGAGAAGTCACAAATCGCAAGTTAAAAAGCTTTGTAAAACATGGTTTATAACTTCCTTCTCATCTATGTTTTTATTACAACTAAAATGGACTCAGAATAAAATACATACACATGTATTAAACATGCATGAGATATGTAAAGTAACCATTTAAATTGACTAGCTAAAATTACCCTTTCCATTCTCGTAACAGGCTGTTAATGATCCCCTTTAATACTGTCTTCTGAATGTCTTGAGGCTGTAGGCAAAAGAAAATGATAAAATAATCAGGATTAGCTACTTATGTGACTTTTTAAAGATTGTTTATTCATTCACCTATTGAAGGATATCTGGGTTGTTTCCAATGTTTGGCAGTTTTGAATAAGGTTGCTATAAAATTCGTGTGCAGGTTTTTGGTGGACCTAAGTTTTCAAATCATTTGGGTAAGTAACTAGGGTGTGACTGGTGGATCATATGGTAAGTCTATGTTTAGTGTGTAAAAAGTGAAAACACAACTTTTAGAAATTTGTGGGATACAGCAAACACAGTGAATAAGTGTTTTAGAAAAAAGATTAAAAAAATCAACAATTTAAGCTTTCAACTTTAGGAAATTAAAACAAAACCAAAAAAGCAAATACAAAGTAAGCAGAAGAAAATACATAATAAAGGTCAGAGCAGAAATTAATAAAATTGAAAACAGGAAACTGATAGAGAAAAATCAATGAAACCAAATGCTGGTTTTTGGGAAAGGTTAACAAAGTTGATAAACCTCTAGCCAGGCTAATCGAGAAAGGAAGATAAAAGACAGTGATCACAGGGGAGAGAGGAGGGGAGAGGACGCAGACAACTGTAATTGAAAAACAATAAAGTAATTTTAAAAAAGGACAGTAATTACTAATATCATAAATGAAAGCGGGATCATCACTACTGATGCCACGAACATTGAAAGAGTGACGAAGAACTATTATGCACAACTCTGCGACCACAATTTGAACACCTAGATAAAATGGACCAAGTCTTTGGTAGACACAGTCTCCCAAAACTCACACAGGGAGAAAGAGATCATTTGAATAGGTCTATATCTATTAAAGGGACTAAATTAATAATTAATAACCTTCCAAAACAGAGAACATTAGACCCAGGAGATTTTACTGGTGGGTTCTACTGAAAATTTAAGAAAGGAAGGATACTAATTCTTTATAATTTCTTCCAAAAAACATAAGCAGACAGAATATTTCCTAACTCATTCTATGAGGTCAACACTATCCTAACAACAATCTGAAGATACTATTACAAGAAACAAATTACAGATCAATATCTCTCCTGAACACAGATGTAAAAATCCTCAACAAAGTGTGAGTAAATCAAATCCAACAATGCATAACAAGAATTGTACACCATGACCAAGTGGTATTTACTCCATGTATGCAAGGCCAGCTGGCTCAACGTTTGAAAATAATCAATGTAATTCATCACTCAACAGGCCAAAGAACAATCATTTAATCATATCAATAGATGCAAAAGTATCTGACAAAATCTAAAACCCATTCATGATAAAGAAAAACGAGGAATACAGGGGAATTTCCTAAATATGATAAAGAACATCTACCAAAAAACCCACAGCCAATATCATTTTAATGGTAGAAACCAGATGTGTTCCCCTTGCACCTTCCCTCAGTCCTGGAATTAGCCGTGTCTCTAGGAGCTCCCATGCCTTCCTGTGAGGAATGGTGTTTGGAAACGTGTGTGCTCTAGTGCTCATTGAGGCTGGGTGTTACTGCTTCTAGGCCCTTTCAGTGAACAGGGATAGAAAATGCGCACACACACACACGCACACACGCATGTCCATCTACTAAAATCCCATCATTATGATGCCTTAATACCAAAAACTAAGGAAAACTGAAGATTTGTTTACAGATTTTTAAAAATCTTTAGAGCAAAGCTATATAAAGTATTGTGAATAAAAGTTATTTCGCTTAGTTTTTTTTTTAAGTGTGGTTATAGTATCCATGTCAATTACAGCTAGTTTTTTTTTCTGTTTGCATGACATTTTCCCCTCATGTTACAGATTTTTAGTGTTGTAGTGCCTATAAAACATTAACATCAGTCCAAGTCAGAAGTAAGAGGAGTGTCCCAGGAGTGGAACTTCTGGGTCACAAGTACGCATATGCCAAGTGTTAGCAAGAATGCCAAGCAGTTTTCCAAAGTGATTGTGCTAGTTTATACTAGCCTAATCAGACCACGAAAGTGCTAGTTGCTCCACAATACTGCCAATTCTGGTAAGGTTCTCTTTTCTGTCCTTTTTAAAAAGTACATTTTATTGATTATGCTATTACATTGTTCCAATTTTTTTCTCCCCTTTATCTCCCCTCCACCCTGGACCCCCTACCCTCCAGCATCCCTCCCAATCCCCTGCCTTAGTTCATGTCCATGGGTTGTACATATAAGTTCTCTGGCTTCTCTGTTTCCTATACTATTCTTAACCTCCCCTTGTCTATTTATGCCTACCAATTATGGTTCTTATTCCCTGTACCTTCCCTCCCCCATTCTACCCCTCCCCCTCCCTGCTGAAAAACCTCCATGTGATTTCCATTTCTCTGATTCTGTTCCTGTTCTAGTTATTTGCTTAGTTTTAGTTTTAGTTTTTTAGGTTTAGTTGTTGATAATTATGTTTGTTGGCATTTTACTGTTCATAGTTTTTGATCTTCTTCTATTTCTTAGATAAGTCGCTTTAACATTTCATATAATACGGGTTTGGTGATGATGAATTCCTTTAACTTGATCTTATCTGGGGAGCACTTTATCTGCCCTTCCATTCTAAATAGCTTTGCTGGATAGAGTAATCTTGGATGGAGGTCCTTGCCTTTCATGACTTCAAACACTTCTTTCCAGTCCCTTCTTGCCTGCAAGGTTTCTTTTGAGAAATCAGCTAACAGTCTTATGGGAACTCCTTTGTAGGTAACTGTCTCATTTTCTTTTGCTGCTTTTAGGATTCTCTCCTTATCTTTAATCTTGGATAATGTAATTATGATGTGCTTTGGTGTGTTCCCCCTTGGGTCCAATTCTTTGGGACTCTCTGAGCTTCCTGGACTTCCTGGAAGTCTATTTCCTTTGTCAGATTGGGGAAGTTCTCCTTCATTATGCTTTCAAATAAATTTTCCATTTCTTGCTCTTCCTCTTCTCCTTCTGGTACCCCTATGATTCAGATATTGGAACATTTAAAGTTGTCCCAGAGGTTCCAAAGCTTCTCTTCATTTTTTGAATTCTTATTCCTTCATTCTATTCTGGTTGAATGTTTATTTATTTCTTCTGGTCCAAATACTTGATCTGAGTCCCAGTTTCCTTGCCTTCATTATTGGTTCCCTGTATATTTTGCTTTATTTCACTTTGGGTAGCCTTCATTTCCCCCTTCATTTTGTGACTGAGCTCAATCATTTCTGTGGGCATCCTGATTATCGGTGTTTAGGACTCTGCATGAGACAGGTTGTTTGTCTCCTCGTCACTTAGCTCTTTTTCTGGAGTTTTGCTCTGTTCTCTCATTTGGACCATATTTCGTTTCTCAGCGTACCTGTTAAGTTGTAAGGGGCAGAGCATTAGGTGTTCACCAGGATGGAGCAACCTCTTTGCTGCCGTGTGTTGCTGTCTGTGGAGGAGGGGTCAGAGAGGGAACAATGCCATTCACTTGCTTCACCCTAGCCCCACTTTCCAACAAACTCTCCTGTGAGACTGGGAGTTTCTCCTGCCGTGGCAACCCCCACAGTATTTTAGAGCCAGCTTTCAGTCTTTAGTTTCCCATCCAGCCAGCCTTGCCTTGCCCAATTGGTACACTGCCTTGCTGTGCATCCTCTCTGCTCACTACCTGTCTTCTGTCTCTGCCCCTCCTACCGGTCTAGGTGAATGTCTCTTTAACTTCTTGGTTGTCAGAGTTCCATGCAGTTTGATTTTCTGGTACTTCTGGTTGTTTATTGTTTTTAAACTGGTTGTTATCCTTCTTTCGGTTGTGCGAAGAAGCGAAGCGTTTCTACCTATGCCTTCATCTTGGCTGGAACTCCTCTGGTAAGACTCTTAACTTTTTTTTTTTTTTTTACTAATTCTGAATGGATGTGCAATATTACCTTTACTTCTCTGATGACTAAAGGTTATTAACTACCCTTTCATACATTTAATAGTGAGGTACTGGGATCAGGAATAAGCAAAGATGTTTGTGCTATTATTTACTTTATTCAAAATTGTACAACAGATTCTAACCAGTGCAATAAGGCAAATACTTATAACCATACATACATACATATATACATTCAAGGACTGGAAAGAGATAAAACTCTCCTTTATCACAAACAACATGATTGTCTACACAGAAATTCCAAATAAATCTGGTGATACACTATAAGAATTAATGAATGAATTTAGCAAGGTAAATAAAGATAAATATATGAAAGTATTTCCATATACTAATTATAATTAGAAATTATAATTACAATATTGAAATTACAATAACAGCAAAGAAAATCAAGTACTTAGAAATATATGTAACAAGATATGTCAAATCTTTACTCAGAAAAGTACAAAGCATTACTAAGAGAAATGAAATAAGATTTAAGTAATTGGAGGGCAACACCATGCTCATGGATTGAAAGGATGTAAGTTCCTCACTAACTGGTCTCTAGCAGTGGGGGTCTCAAAATGTGGTCCCTGGATCAGGAGCATCAGCATGTCCTGGGAGCTTGTTAGGAACACAAATTCTTGGGCTCTCTCTTGGACATTCTGAATCTGGAACTCTGTACTTTAGGAAGCCCTTCCTGTGATTCTGATACATGATAAAGTTTGACAAACACTCATCTTTAGAGTCAGTGCAATGCCAATACAGCCAAATAACTTACTTCCTTTTGCTTAAGTAAAGCATAATTTTACTTTAGCAAGCCTTCCTAAACAAGGACTGGACATAAATGTGTTTTCTACCTAACTCTCATTTAGTTATAAAAATAAAAACAATCTAACTTTCTGAGAATTCTAACTAAATTTACTATAAAATTACATCAGAATGATTTATACAAGATTTGTGTCAGTGATTTTTATAATATCTGTGTAGCTGTTTTTGAAATGTGTGAGACAAAGAATGATACAATTTACTTATGTTCATAAATCATACTTACAGTATTAAGTAAAGCATCATATACAGCATTCACAAATTTATCATTAATCCCAGAGTCTTCAATGGTATTAAGTGAGGTGGTGGCATCTTTCTGCAAATTCAGTTAAAGAATTAAGTGTATATAACATTTTAAGGACCGTTCTTAGTAATACATGAACCTACTCCATAATTTCTTATAGTTTTTAGTGTGATGATAAAAAATAACTTTTAGAGCAAAACTGCTAAAACTAAAAATGAATGTGTAAGAATTATTTTAATAACATTCTTTTAAAACTGAAATAATGGAGTTAAACATTAATATTTAGTACAAATAAAATCTATCTTTGAGATATCAAGGAATATTTATTTGTGATACTAGTAATTTCATAAAGTAATACATACATATACTTTTAAACAGTTGCTTAAGTCACTATTGGGTAGAAAAAGTATAGAGTAAAATTAAAAAATTAAAAATGCCTTTATGTATTGTTACCTTAAATGCAGCATTTAGTTCTGGGAAAGAATCAAATGTTGTTAGGTAAAAATCATGTACCACTTTCCAATCTCCTGATGACTTAGCTTTTTCTACATCTTCCCTAAAATGAAAACATACACTAACCTTAATAGAATGAAATATTATTTAGATAAAATAGCATTACTTCTTCAAAAATAAATGTCACCAAACATGCAATTTGAAATACTGACACTGAACACAGAAATATGTTCCAGTTAATGTAAATATGGTTTATGGATTTATAATTCTTAATTAGATTCAACTTTTCCATTTACTTGCTTTTTAAAAAGTTCTTTCTTGACATGCTCCTTAAAATTCACACTGATTCCTTCACTTCGGAGCCAAACTTCTCCAGAGATCTTTACATTCTGTCCCTGCTTTCTCATTATGCCTTGGTCCTTCAAATATCCAGCTGGACTCTTTTTCAGTAGTGACATAGCTTTTATAGCTTATGTGCCACGCAGTAGATGAAATCTTATTTCTTAAAAAGGAAACATGCTATTATTTTACCACTACCTTTATCTCCTGCTTTCCCTGTTTTGACTCGTATTCTCTTATTTAATGTTTCTTTTGCTGTAACATTATCTACCCCATACCTGTTATTTATACATTTGTTTTCACTTTCCACTTGAGACATCTAATCTTTCGTGTCTTCACGCTTGGCTAATACCTTATAATGATCCACAAATTCAATTTCTCACACAAAACTCATATAACTTAACAAAATATTAAGTATATAAAGTGCTGACATGCAGATGACTGTATGTCTTTACATAATAGCTGAAACTTACTGGAAGTCTTTCATAGTTTTGGGCTGCACAGGAAGGGCAGGTTCTGGAGGAGCTGGGGCCTTCATTTCGGATGATGCTGCATCATCTGTGGAGATACGTTGCTTCTGTCTAACATCAAGGCAAACTGGTGGTAGGTCTTTCACTGTGAAGTATAAAAAAAGGATTCAATGTAATTAATCATAAAATTTTTCCAAATTATAAAATGCCAGGCTAACTCGACATGAACGAAAAACAAAAAAAGTATTTTGTATTGCATTCACCCTGGGGTCCTGTGACAGGAAAACCTACCACACTGAAGGGCACTCGCAGGAAGGTCCGTTCCCCGACCCCAACTTCTCCCACACAGACACGAGGCCGTACCTTACAGTCAAAGTTATCCACAGATGTCAGGCAGAGTTTCCTTCCCCTTCTTTTTTCCTAAAAGCTGTCTTTCCGGGAATATTTCAGTGAGGTTCAAAGTTTTTAATGTTCATTAGCTCTCTGAATATGCCCAAATCACTTATTTGCATTCTTAGCAATTCTTTATGGGAGTTTTAGCATTTTCATGAAATTTTTTTTTCAATTTGCATGACATTTTGATGCCTTTTTTAATTTTTGCAAATATTTGCCAGTTCATTGTCTTTTTGTTGTACTTCATAACCTTTGATAATAAAATAAAACAAATAAATAAAAACTCATAAAACAAATGTGTGGCTTGGTGAATTATTACAAGGCAAACCCCTCTGAAACCACTGACCAGTCAAGGAATAGGGTTACCAGCCCTCCTTGCTCCAGCTACCCACGTGTCGGACAGACACTGCCTATCTCAATTTTAATTTCCTCAAATTATTTTTATCTCTTTCTTCATTTCTTTTTACATTTTAAACATTTCCTCCTTTTCATCTAGTTCCTTTAAGGCATTTATGTTTGTTTACTTTTGTGTTCCTACTAATTTACTTTCTAAAATATTTCTAATTCCTTTATTATCACCTCATTTCTGTTTTTACAATGCTGCGTTCTTTTCAAGTGCCATATTTTCTTAAGGAATTTCAGCCCCTCCTGAAATAGGGTTTTATCTATTTTTGTGGCTGTTTCTGATGTGCGGTCATTGTTCAAGGGGCTGTTGCTGTTTCTTATTTTCTCTTTTATTATAATAAATTTTGTAATTAAAAATTACAGAATTTGATTTTGCTCCTTTTCTGTTGCCAATATTATTTGAAATTACTTTTCCCAAACTTGTAGAAGGAGGTGTAGCCCCCCTTTCTATTGTTTTTATGTGGAACCCATAAACATGGTAGCTTGCTTTTTGAGATTTCCAGGCCCTGTTTCCCTGCTCCACTTCTAATTCAGGTATCTTCCCTCATTCCTTAGTCTCCACTGTCCCAATGCTGCTCAGATTAATCAAATTTATTCTCAGTATGTGGTCCTGGCCTGGAGGAGGGCTCTAGTTAGTCAGTTTTGAGAATTCACAAGCTCCCTTCCAATGTAGCCTGGGCCCTCTGCGTTCATCTGCTCTTGGCCGAACCCTTCCAGTGTCAGTCTTTGTTGCTGGACCAGCCGGGGCTCTCCACTGAGTGCCTGCTGCTCATTTTGCAGTCTCCCGTTCTCAGATGCTTCCTTCTGCTTGCACCTGCCCAGAGCTAGCACCACGCAGACCTTATGGTTTTGGTGATTTGTCCCAGCTTATCCTTTTAGACCATTTGTATGTAATGATTAATATGATAGGCCTTAAATCTTTCATTTTCACTTATGTTTTCTCTTACTTTTCCTGCCTTCCTGTGGGTTACTTGAACACTTTAGAATTCCATTTTGATTTATCTGCAGTGTTTCTGAAAAGCTGCTCCACATACTACATTATATACACATAACTTATCAGTCTATTGGTGTCATTATCTTACCAGTTGAAATCATATCTCCTTTTATTATCTCTTCACTCTTCTCTGTTTAGAACCATCTTAAGTATTTTCTTTGTATACATGTAGAACCACAGCAGTAGTTATAATGTTGTTTCCATGGTTAACCATCACTTAGAAAACATGAAAGGAAAAGGAAAATCTGTTGTATTTACCTATGTTTTGATCATCTTATTCTTCTTTCTTGATGTTTCAAAGTTCCTTCTTTTACTGTTTCCTTTCTGTTTAGAGAGCATCTAAATGCATTCTTTTAGCACAGGTATACTGGCAACAAATTCTTACTTTTCTTGCATCAAGAATGTCTTGATATCCCCTCCATGCCTGAGAACATTTTTGCCAGGTATAGGATTCTTCTAGGTTGGCAGTTCTTTCAGCCACTTCCTTCTGGCCTCCACGGTTACTGATGAGAAATCTGCTGTTATTTGAATGGTTCTTCCCTTTAAGATAAGGTGTCATATTTCTCTGGCTATTTTTCAACATTTTTTTGGTCTTTAGTTTTCAGAGGTTTAATTATACGTCCTGACGTGGATTTCTTTGGGTTGATGCTGTATGGGGTTTGCTCGGCTTCTTCAACCTATAGGTTTACGTCTCTTGGACAAATGCAGGAAGCTGTCAGTCATTTCCGTGAGTACCTTTTCAGCCTAGGCTCTTTTTCCTCTCCTTCCAAGATTCCAAAGACAAGAATGCAACATCTTTTGTTATAGCCCCACGGGTCTCCAAGCGATTTGCTTTTTCTTTCCAAACTACTTTCTCTCCATTGTTCAGACTGGGTAATTTCCATTGCTCTATATTCTAGTTCACTAACTCCCGTCCTCTCATTGGGCTGTTGAGCCCAAAATCCTCTAAGCATTTTATTGCATTGGTTATTATATTTCCTCAAGTATTAATACTTCCTAACCAATAGAACAGATTAATATCTTATGGATTCTAAATTCTACAATGAAAGGTACATGTCCAGAATTTAATTCTACTCTAATGTAATCAGGATGTGTTGTCAAGTAAGCAAACACAACTCTATCAATCATCACGGCAGTAATGTAACTGTCAGGTCTTCCTTCCCTTCTCACCCACTCTCCCAGTCAAGCGTCTGTCCTTAGGGTCTATCACTCACGTCAATAGACTAATACATTTCATTGGTGTTAGGATATATATTAAAGTAAATTTCATATTAGAAGATAGTACAGAGATGCCAATTTCTTATACTCAGCAGCAGTGGTTTTCAAACTTAGTAGCAAAATCACCTGGAGAGCTTGTTGAAACAGATTATCAGGCCCTCCCCTAAAGTCTATGATTCAGTAGAGCTGGGCTGGGGCCCCAGAATTTACATTTCTCACATGTTCCCAGATGCTGCTGATGCTGATAGTCTGTGGATCACACTGAGATTCACTGTTCATCAGTTTTAGGAGAGAGCAATGAGCTGACAATATAAAACAGATAATTAAATTTCTTTAATTCAGTTCTATAATTGGTTTTTATATCTTTATTAAACATGGAAATGCCCAATTTTTAGTAATTTGTACTTTAAGCACAAATTGGACGGACAGTTCAGCTTAATTAGCTATTTCAACAAATGATTTCTTATGAATCGTGTTTGAGAATCTTTATCAATGGGAAAGAAATAGATGATAGTCTCCTTCCTCCAACACCAATCAGTCCTGTTACAATTATCTTTTGAGGCTCCTCTACAGTTCCTCTTCCTCTTCAGCAGACTTACCTTTCCTACCCCTCCCCCCACACACCTTTCCCGACCTGGCTAGAAACACCCACGGTTAGATACAAACAGACTCATTCAAATATAAATTAACTTATTCACTCACAGAGCATATATGTACCTTTCCATACTCACTCATTTTTATTAATAACATGCTGAGGTGGAAGAGTGAAATCTAATTAGGAAGAGAACAGGATTTTGGCAAAGCCTTAGAGTGGTGAAATTCTTATACAGGAGAAATAGTCATGCCATGCCAAGAGGATTCCGAATGAGGTTAGAACCAGAGGGCCAGATGGGATTTATTTTTAGTTCAGAAGGTAACTTGGACTAAAGAGTAATGTAAAATGTTAACGTACTACGTTAATGGAACTTGAGTCAGAAATAAAGCAGAATCCTTTGCTCACATTACTGAATGAAAGCCAAACTACAGGATGTGACATTCAGCTATTAAGAAAGGCAGAATAACAGCTCACAGCTGCTCTATGTTCCTGAATATCAAGGCATTGTTTCCAGAGACAGGCTTTCAGCTTGTTCTCCCAGATGGTTATTAAAATCTAATTCAAAAGGGAAAATCAATAACTGTGGTGGTGAGAGATTAATTAAATCTCCAAGTAATATTATAAATAGAACAGGCAAATCTTTGTCCTACCATATGCAGCTTTTTCTGCTATACAGAATATTGTAACACACCGAAAAAGGCCAAAGTATATTTATCAGTGAAAACCTGTCATTTAGGTTTCATTCAGCCAATACATGGGAACGCTCTGTGCTAAAACGATAAGCAGTAATCATTTTCCCTCTTTTAATATAGTGTTGCCAATTTTAGTTGGTTGCTTAGAAACATTAAGTAAAACGCTCGGGGCCAGTGCAAGCAGAGTAAAGTTATGGTGAGGCCTCACAGTATATTTTTAAAAATGTGAAGATCATAATACAACTATGTCTAAGGGTCTGAGATTATCAGGCAGATTTGCCAGACGAGTGTTTTGAAGGTGCTATGCTATAGGCTGAGTCTAGTTGAAAACTAGTAATACGTAGCTCTCCACACTGGAGCCACCAAACAAAGACGGACGTTTGAAATTGGCCACATGATTAGGAGACGGAAGATTGTTCCTGGCCGGCCAGCACAGGTGACCACAGCAGCATCGGAGAAAAATGGGAGTCTCTCTGTCGGCTGGGTGTTCAGGAACCTGGGCCTCTGTTCCTTATCCCCCTACTGCTGGAAAGGAAATGCTGATAGAAAAGGTTCACCGCTGTTGACACACTCTTGCAAAATGCTATGCCCTAAATTTCATCTCAAATAACTTGTAATTAAATAAGTAATGAAAAAAGCATCAGTCTACAGCCAGAACAACCTGAACACATCCGATCTCGTCTGAAAAAAGCACCAGCCTGGGAAGTGCAGTACTGGGTTCTATGGATGGACAAGCTACTAACTTTTATAGCCTCAGGCCACACTGGAACTCCTGAGGCCTCAGTTCTGACGTGATAAAAGGAAAGAAATGGCCCAGACCAGTCATTCCCAGGGTTTCAGAGAACTTCAGGGGCCACCCCAGGGAAATGGCACTGTACGGATGTGTCTACTCAGAGCAGCTTAATGTAACTGACACTCTAGAAAACGCTTGCTTTTCAAATAGTGTTTTCCTATGAAAATAAAAAATAACAAAAATAGGTTTAATCATTTCTAACTTCCATTTCTACAACTATTGAGGAACAACACAGACAGGACTTATAAACCAATCAAAAAAGTTAAAAAATTACCTGCTGGGGTGAACTATGTAATGACCTGCTGCAGAAGTGTGGGGACTTAATATGCCTCTGCCATCCATGCACCTGATTCTAGTTACACCTTTTTGTGTCAGAAAGACAGGGTATCAGAAAACATTCTGAAGAATCAAAGACCTGGCTTCTCTTCCTGACTGTACATTTTACATTCACATTATATGGTTTTAAAATATGTCCATAAATTCTTGGATATTTCTCTTATTAAAAGATGAAGTCTAATTCTTCTACCTTTGAATATGGGCCAGACATAGTGGCTGCCTGCTGATAAAAGTTGCAGCAGTGATGCTGTATGACTAGGTATGAAAGGCAATAACATTTCTGCTTGCCTGTCTATTTGGGAATGCTCACCCTTGGAATCCAGGCACCATGCTGTGAGGAAGCCAAACAGCCAATGAAAAGGCCAGGCATTGGTGTTCCAGCTAAAACCCACCTAACATCCAGGCCTACAGATAGTATGTGAGTGAACAGGCTGCCAGGTGATTTCAGTATGGAAGACAGAAACCAAAACAAATACACAAAAATGACTTGGAAGAATGAGAAATCGTGCAATGGAAAAAAAAAACCTATCACTAATTTACTTAGAGAGATGATAGTGCAATTGGGAAATAAGAGAGTGCTTTAAAAAATAAACATTTAGAGGAAAAATTCTTATTAATTAAAAGTATATTACAAATAAAATCCTCAGCAGAAGGTCAATAGAAGGGTTTTGAGGAAATTCTCTAAAATATAGAGAAAAAGGACAAAGAAATGGAAAGTAGGAGTGAAAAAAAAAGTAGGAGTCCACAAAGTTTGGCTTTTGAGTAATAGAGGACCTACGGGAGAAAAAGGACAGAAAAAGCAGATGGAAGGAAATCATCAATATGAAATTTCTAGAAAACTTCTTGGCATTCAGGGACATGAGCTGCTAGATGGAAAGGGCCTACCACATACACAGCACAGGGATGGAAACACGCAGGCGCAGGGACAGCACTGTGCAGTTTCCAACCCCCAAGACAAAGAGATGGTTCTATCAGCTTCCAGAGACATAGAGACACAGGTAAAAAGTAGGGAGATACGAAGAACTAGGGTCAGAACGACCTTAGGTAAGATCTCTACTCTGCATAGACTGGAACAGAATAATTTTAATGCCTGACATCACCAAGATTCTGACTACCTTTGTACTCTTCTTTTTTAACTGAAGATGGAATGAAAGGTGAGCCTACCCCGCATTATCCGTACTTCGGCTCGTTTAGCCAGTGGGTGAGGAGATCATTTTTTTGCTCTGCTATCTGAATCAGCTGAGGACACTCAGTTCACTTCATGCTTTAAGCCAGCAGGGTCCTCCTGACAGCTGGAGAGGCCATATTTCTGCCCGACATCTACCATAGACTCAGTCCAGATCACGGGTCTGTCAGCTATCCCAGTAGCTGTCCTCCAACTCCCATGATTCACTCATGACCTCGTCCACTGACCTCCGCAGAATGGACTATGTATTCTTGGGAAAGATGGGGCCAGGTTTCATCCCGAGATTCTGTTTAGATTATCGTTTTCTGGGAATCGTCACCTAATAGTGGTAAGTGCTGTATCTTATACATCCAGGTTTGTGCTTGCTTTTCAGGTTTTCAAAACTAAGTAGTATTTGTTCATGGAAATATACAATGGTAACACGACTATCTTTTATTAAATTAAATTTATTGGGGTGACATTGGTTAATAACATTATGTTAAGTTTCAAGTGTACAATTCTATAACATATTATCGGTATGCTGCACTGTGTGATCACCACCCAAAGTCTAGTCTCCTTCCGTCATCATGTATTTGACCCCCTTGACCTTCCTCATCCTCCCCTCCTCCCTTCCCTCTGACCACACTGTTCTCCTGGTTGCCACCATCCTATTGTCTGTGTCTATGAGTTGGCTACAAAACTATTTTTTCCTTTTTATGGACTATATTGCGGGGACACTGGTTAACAAGATTATACGGGTTTCAGGGGCACAGTTCTACAACACATCATCTGCACACCGTACTGTGTGTTCACCACGCCAAGCCTCTTTAATAAATCAAGGGAGCGGAAGTTCCCTCGGGACAGAAAGGCAGGGTGATGCTACTGGGATGAATTCACCGGGACTTTTAAGAGGCTGGTAGCGCTCTTTTTCCTGACTTGAGTGCTAAGTTTATGAGTTTTCATTTTATTATTATTAAAACCATATAAAAGTGTTTAGTTCATTCTATGTGTGACATGTTCCAAATTTTTTAGAATTTGTGCAGTTGCTCATGAGTAAAGAGTAATGGAAAAGCCTGCCCAGTGCACTCCCTTCCTCCACAACGTAACTGCTTAGCAGTACGCATTGTTACTCGTTTACTGAATTTCGTAAGGCCTGGCACTGAAGCGAGTGTTGTTGTTTTTTTTTTCATTTATCCTTACACCTCATGGGGTAGCTACTTTACTATCCTATTTTACAGATGAGAAAACCAGCACAGAGAGGTCAAATACCTCTTCCAGGATCACCAAGCTGGTAAATTACAGAGCCAGGGTTCAAACCCACCTGGTTAAGTTACAAAACCCATGTTATTTCCACCATCAAATAATGCAAAACCTACCGCATATAAAGACAAGTAGCAAAACTGAACCCTGTACCCTAAATTTATGTGGAAGTAGGAGCTAGTGAATTATGAAATGTCAAACAAAACAAAACTCAACAGAGATAGAACAAAATCAGTATGCTGAAAAATTAATCCTTTAAATCATAAACCTTAGGTGTAGAAGATGCTTTACAACTACCAATGCCCCATCTCCTCCTTCTACAAAAGAGTAAATGAAAGCTCACGAGAGCTAGGTTTGTCTAAGGTGACAATGACGGTTGTTGGTAGTAGCTAATCCAGCACTTGGGCACTGCTTTTGCCTACTTCGGTAGCAGTGGGGAGCTGAAACAGGGAGAGACCAGAGGGAATTAGTCATAACAGGTGGTGTTTACATCATGGGCTATAGGATGACTTTTTTTAACATTTGGAAAGAAATAAAATTGAGGTGGGAGAGAGAAAGGAAGAAAGAGGGAGGACAAAATGACTCACAGGACGTTAGCCTTCAGAGCCAAATAAAGCGGTGCATTCACTGGTTTCTGACGACGTTTTTCTTACGGAGCTAAATGATGTGTGCGTTTGTAGGGGTCTAGTTATAAAAATATCCTAAGTCCTTTTCATAGAAAGTTATCTCTAATGGAATAGATGCCTTCTACTGGGCACATCTTAGAGAATTTGTTACAGCCTTGAGATAGGTTTGACATTCCAACAGGGCAAACTGGCCAGAAACCCAGAGGAAGTGCCTCCCAAATATTCCTCACAGAGTAAATCACTTACTGAGTAAAGAGTCCATGTACCATGGGAGCCGGATCCTGAAGACACAGAGATGAATTCAAGACTCAGGTAGATTGTTAATGCATTTACTCTTGGACCCCCAAATCCCACTTCTAGGGATATCCTATAGATACATCTACATATGAACAAAATGACATATGTCTAGAGTCATTCACTGTGACTCATTTTACAATAGCAAAAGAATGAATGCAACTCATTTCTTTTAAAAGGATCTTATTAAATAAGTTGCAGTATGTCCAAATACAATGTAATATGGTTATAAAAAAGAATAAGGAAGGTCCTTTACATACTGATATAGAAATATATACAGGATACATTAACTAAAAAAAACAAGGTGCTGGGCAATGTGTATATAGTTACCTTTAAGAAAAAATGAGAGTATATATTATATCTGTTTTCATTTGAGTAAAAAACACAGGAAAGAATATAAACAACAGCAGGGAAGAGGGTGAAAGTGAGACATCTGAAACATAGTTTTATAGTTTTGATATTTGAAACACATAATTACCTATTCAAAAAATTACCATTATTTTTTGGACTATAAGATGCACCTAGGTTTTAGAGGAGGAAAATAGGGAAAAAAATTTTGAGGCAAAAAATGTGGTAAAATATTTAATAACATAAATAACATAATATTTCACCAACGTAAATGTAAACAGAACTCAACAGCAGCATTAACGACCGTTATTACTGACTTTACTTTAAGTACGGAAACCCCTCTAATCATCAGGGAACCCCAAGAACTCCTCGGCACTACTGTCCACATTTATGAAGCTCAGTTCCTCAGAATCGCTAGTATCACTGTCGTCACTCTGTTCACAGAGGATGTCACCTTCAGAGCCGTCTAAGGCATTGCTGATGCCGCATTTTTTGAAGGACCTCACCACGGTTCCATCCTTAACTGACTGCCATGAGGTTCCCACCCACTCACACACTTGGGTGACGGTGGGCCTCTTCATTCGTCCAGTTGGTGTCAGACCATGATTGCCAGCAGCCAGCCATTTGTTCCACTCTTCTCTCATGAGAACTTTAAATGGCTTGTTGATGGAAACGTCCAAAGGTTGCAACTGGCTGGTAAGTCCCCCAGGAATTACGGCTAGATGGGTTTTCTCCTCTTTAAATCTCTTTTTTGTGGCTTCAGTGATATGTGCCCTAAACTGGTCAAGCACTAATAGAGCAGGTTCTTTCAGAAGCCCTCCAGGACATCTGGACGACACTTTTTCTATCTTCATGCCATTTTCATCCATCCATCCTTTGTCATGAACATGAACAATAACACCTTTTGGGATTGCTTTTTCTCTTGAAAATCAGCATTGGTGGCAGTTTGGTGCCATCTGCACAGGACAACACAGCCATGTAGTGGGTTTTATCATGCCCTGAGGTTTTCACGGTTACGGTTTTGGTACCTTTCACATCAACAGTCTTGTTTGATGGAACACCCAAGGTTAACGGGACTTCATCCATGTTCCCAATCTGGCTTATTTCAAATCCATTTTTCTTCCTTGCATCTAGTACAAATTTGTGAAAAGACACAGTCTCGGATTCATATTCTATGGGCATTTTCGGTGCAATCCTACCAGTAGTTTTGGTGCGCACAGCAAGGCCGCATCTCTTCATAAATCTGTGTCACCGTGATGGTGACCCAGTGAAGGCCTCAATGCCTTTCTCTGCAGCAAGGCGTTTGGCTTCGTATATGATCATTTCTGTAGACACTGAAAAGCCATTGTTCCTGTGACGTGTGAGCTGCTCTTTCATACCCACTTCTGACTGTGGCCATTCTGCAGCATGCCCACGAAAACATGGTTTCGTTTTGTCCATTTTTGCAGTTGATCCTCCTGTTTCCTCCATTCCCACACCATTTTTTTCAGTTGGAGGTGGCCCAAAGTGTCTCTCCGCTGCTCTGTTCCCATGTTCTTTGGCGTACTTCACCACCACCAGTTTAAAGGGATTTTATATGAAATCCTTTTCTGCTTTAGCATCTTCCCACAATTACGGTAGATTAAGCAGGAGACTACAGTACGCTATCGTTATCTTTCTACAACAGAGTACAGTGATAACAGAACTATCAGCACTGTGTCCTTCACAGTGATGGGGGCCCTGGAGCCGAGAACATCACTGTTATGGGGAATCTGCTGCTGACACTGTTATGGAGGGATCTCCTGCTGACACTGTTGTGGGGGACCTGCTGCTGACACTGTTATGGGGGACCTGCTGCTGACAGTGTTATGGGGGACCTGCTGCTGACACTGTTATGGGGGACCTGCTGCTGACACTGCTGTGGGGGACCTGCTGCTGACACTGTTGTGGGGAACCTGCTGCTGGAGGGCCACAGGTTGTGCAACACTCTTGTATGGGGACAGCAGTTTTGCACAACCTGTGAGGCCTTGCAGCTATGGCCAAATTACAGCGCCCATCATCCCCACCTGTCCAAGCGTGATGGGAGTTGTAGTTTTGCAATAGCTGCAGGGCCACACTGACAGGCGACCCTGCAGTGGAATCTGCCCATGTTAATTGGGGGACACACCAGTCACGTGATGGAGGCACGCTTGGGCACCGTAGGCTTTCTTCTCCTAACGTGCCTGCACCGCCTGTGCCCTCCTCCCTAGCACTATAGTATGCCACAGCAGGGACTCTGCTCCTGTCTCCCTTGCTTCGCACCGTTGGGACAAGCCCTCCTCCCAGCCCAGGGCCCGCAGCATCACCCCACTCCTGCTGCCGCTGGCTTCCTGCAGTGGTGACCCTGCTCCTGCTTCCTGTGAGCCCGCTCCACCACTGTCCCCCCTCCACAGTGAGCCAGGTAAGCTACATTTGGACTATAAGACGCACCCCCATTTTCTCCCAAATTTGGGGGAGTGCATCTTATAGTCCAAAAAATATGGTAACTAACAAAAAATAAAAAGGATAGCCCTTTCCCTTTCCAAAAGAAAAGCTTTAGGAGCTTGCAGACCAGTAGAGACAGATAAGTAAATAAATACAGTGGTACCTTGGTACTCGTCATTAATTTGTTCCAGAACTCGTGATGAGTGCTGAAACCAACGAGTACCGAACTGTTTGTGAGCTACCATGAGACTAACGTCTATCTCTGTTTCATCCTGAGAGAGGGGCCCCGGGCGGTGAGCAAGTGCTGAGTGCTGAAACATTTTTTTCTCATCAAAATGCAACAAGTACAGGGTCTGATGAGTTTTGAAGCCAAGGAGTGTGGAGGTATGACTGTAACTACAGCAAGCTATTCTAACTTCCTGATAGATACACCTCTTCCATAGGCATGGTTAAGAAAAGCCAAGAGCAAGGTACTCACTCTGACCTAGGGAAGCATCGTAGAGATTTAGTCCAAAATCAGTTCATTCTCCAAGGAAACCTGGAGAGGGGGTCATTTGAGGCCTTGGAGATAGTGCTTCCAGGATAGGACTCTTAAAGCAACTATTACCAACTCCTTTTCTCTCCCCAGGCAGCAAGTCCTGTGCTGGGTTTCTTCCCTGCCTGCCTCTCAAGTTGCTCTTGGAGAAACTGAAAAGTCTGTGGTACTTCACCTGCGAACAGATTACAGGCCCCCCATACACAGACCCAATCACTATTTGAGCTAGACTAGTCTGCTCTCCCCGAGGCTCTTTCAGGGTGGCAAAGATCATGGATGCACTTCTCCAGAGTGCGCAAGAACTGTGTCACGGCAGGAGTTTCCCTGAGTAAACTCATGAAATGGACTGAGCTGGGAGAGGAACCAGGGCCCCGTTCACTCTTTCTCGAATCACCAGGAGTGCAGATATTTTAAACGGTTTGGGGAGAAATCACCTCATTTCTTTTAAAGATGTTCTGTGCTGTTTAAAGATGCTTTAAATAAGTCTGAAAGGAGCATAACCACTTAGATAGGAGAATACAAAACAGTAAGAGAGAATGTAGTGCTCCCCTCCCCCAGCCATTACTTATCATGTATATTGTTTCTCTGGAGATGTATCATCCCCAGCAGCTGTTATAGTAGGTAAAACTCCTACACTGTGCTGATCTTGAAAAGGACAGCCAACTCGACAGGCATACCAAGTCATGTGATCTACAGGGAGGAAAGGCATCCCTCAGCTGTTAGGCAAGCCCACGCTGGGCTTCTGAAGCTTCTCTAATACCACTTGAAGATCAGACGGAGAGACAAGCTGTTAGAGAATACCCAGCATAGGTCTTGCTACTAAAGAGGGAGGAAAACTGTACTAACTGCCAAGAATGATGCATCGTTGAGAAAACCATCATATTGGCAAGTAAAAGAGGCTTCCCAAAAGATCAAGGAATTATAAACATGCTTACATTTGGAAGACTTAGTCGATTAATTCCCATTCGAAAAAAGAATGCTGCAATTCCACTGCTGGGACTATACCCTAAGAGCCCTGAAACACCAATCCAAAAGAATCTACGTACCCCAATGTTCACAGCAGCACAATTTACAATGGCTAAGTGCTGGAAGCAACCTAAGTGCCCATCAGCAAATGAGTGGATCAAGAAACTATGGTACATTTACACAATGGAATTCTACAAAGCAGAGAGAAAGGAGGAGCTTATACCCTTTGCAACAGCATGGATGGAACTGGAGAGCATTATGCTAAGCGAAATAAGCCAGGCGGTGAGGGACAAATACCATATGACCTCACCTTTAACTGGAACATAATCAACAAAAGAAAAAAGCAAACAAAATATAACCAGAGACATTGAAATTAAGAATAATCTAACAATAGCCAGAGGGGACGGGGAACGGGACTGTGGGGAGAAGGGTTTTCAGGAACTACTATAAAGGACACATAGACAAAACCAAGGGGGAGGGTGGAAGCAAGGGAGGGAGGTGGGTTTGAATGGGGTGGGGAGAGTGGAGAGGAGAAAATGCAGACAACTGTAATTGAACAACAATGAAGTAATAAAAAAAAAAAAAAGAATGCCTTCTACAGTAGCCCTGACATGTGAATTCCATGCCACACCTGAATTCAGGTGGCATCCAGACAGAACAGCTAGGAGAAGTCTGCATTAGAAGTTCCAATAAGGTAAAGGAAGTCTGCTAAGAGGTCTATTCCTCTGGACGGGTGTACACCAATACTCCAGTTTCAGGTTGGCACTGAGTCCCAACTCCATGAGAGCAGCACAGATGAGAGGCAAGCAGACACATGGTGGAAGCTCAGGTAACTGGACCGTATTCAGAGTTGACACATCCACCCAAGGAGGAGGCAGGCAGGTCGTGGGCATACAAGATGGCAAGCTGGGCTCAGAGATCAAGATAATAATATAGACAGGATAGGAAACAGTGTGGAATCAAAGGCTAAGGAATCTGAACGAACAGTCCAAACAAGAAAGGTGATGGCTATCCATCCTTTCTTTTTGCCTCCTTACCCTTATCTACACCAGACATTTCAGTGTTCTTAAGGTTCCTAACCCTGTTGTGGGATGAACTGTGTCTGCCAAAAGGATATGTTACAGTCCTAGACCCCCAGTCCCAGACCTGTGAATGTGGCCTTATTAGGAAATAGATATAGACATACTTTAAGATGAGGTTATACTGGATCGGGGTGGGCCCTCATCCAATGACTGGTGTTCTGTAAGAAGAACGAACTTTGGACACAAAAGACATACAGGAGAGAATGAATGCTTTGCGAAAAAAGAGGCAGAGGTCAGAGTGAGGCATCTAATCACCGAGGGATACCAAGGATTTCTGGCAACCACCAGAGGCTAAAAGAGAGGCATGAACAGATTCTCTCCCAATACCTTCGAAAGAAACCAATCCTGCTAAATACCTGGATTTCAGACTTCTAGCATCCCGAACCATGAGATGATAAATTTCTGTTGTTTCAAGCCACCAAGTTTGTGGTACAGGGCAGCCCTAGGAAACTAACACACTCTCTAAGGAGACTACTGAATTCAAGGCATGCAGTGGGTTTCCTACCTCCATTTCCACCTTCCACTGCCTCTCTTCCTTCGATCCCGTAGTCTGAGTATGAAGTGTGCTGTTCTCCTCGCTGGAGCCAGCACCTCAGCTCCAGTGCATGTATTCTTCCTTGATCTCATCCTTGTAACACTTCCTGATTCCATCTGTCCATTTTATCCATCTCTGTTCCCTCCTAATGCAACCTGAGCCACTCCCTCTCTATCAGATCCTGTCCCTTGACCACACGACTCTGCAAGGCTCCACTGTTCTCTTCTTTCTCTCAGTTCCAGCTACTCTAAAGGCAGCCTACACTTTCGCTACCTCCTCACCACCCATCTTCCCTTTGACTTCTTACTGTCTGCGTTCTCCTCATAACACCCTGTTAAACTGTTCTCTTCAGTGACAAATCCTCAATTTGTCTCACTGCTTCCTCATCTTGTCCTTTCTTGGCAATGACACTCTCGACCAAATCCTCTTCCTGAAAGTTTCTTGTTCCTTGATTTCCGAGTTACAGGATGACCCAGTTCTCTTACCTCCTTCAGGGCTCACTTCCTCTTCTTTCACCAACTGTCCCATTCATGAAGGCATTATCCAAAATGACTTTTGGTTCTCCCATCCTTTTTCCACCTCTGCCACTCATTAGCTTTGTAAATTCATGCAGGGCAAGTCACTTAAAACTCTCTGTGGCTTTAATTTCCTTACCCTTAAAATGGGGAAATAATTTCTGCCTCAGGCTCATTTTCTTTATTTCTATAACGGTATCACAATTACAGGGTGTGCTGCTGTGTGTTGGGGGACTGTAACATACGGGTGCTGGTGCCTTGCTGGGGAAAGTCTGAAGTGATGGAATAAGTGTGTGCGTCTGTGTGTGTACATAAAGGAAGAAAGAAGGTATCAAAGGCAAAGGATGATAAACGAGATAATGTAAATACTAACCTGAGAGAGTATAGAACAGGTCTACTACTCACTTGGGATGTTAACCGAAAACCTGTGCAGAAATAATTTATGCCACATGCAGTTTGTGGACACCGTCAATTTACCAGAAACTATACCCTTAAACTTTGGTAGGTTTGTTTTGTTCTGTTTGGGTGTAAGAGACATTTAAACTTCCACAGATTTCTTTTGTTTTGTTGCAGAGCAAGGGGCACTTGAAATTATGCAAGCAATGTACATTTCCTGTGATAAAATGATATAGAGTTGCATATAGAAATAGAACACATTAATAATATACACCCAGTTTACCTTCCTGAGGAAGCCATAAACAGAATGTTTTCTGCTACCTCTTTATATGCTCAAAAAAAGTAAAAAAGGTTTGCCCACACTTGAAAAAATTGGAGTCATTTTGTACCTATTAGTGTGTAACTTGCATTTTTCATTTTACAATGTATTGTGGGCATTTCTCCTTGATACTTTATTATATACATACTACATTTTTCTTGATAGAGGCATAGTATTTACAATCTGGATTACCATAATTTAGTTAACCTATTCACTGAGATTGCTTTCAATGTAACTATTATAAATAATGTACATTCTTTTCATATTATCTTTGTACCTATGTTACTTCCGTAGAATAAATTCCTAGCAATGGAATTATGGAGTCACTGATTATATAAACATTAAACATTTGAATGTATGTCAATAATTTGCCCTCCAGAAAGGTTTTATCAATTTTCAAACCCCTCACTCATAAAAGTGCCAGTTTTCACACTCTTTACACAATAGTGCAGATACAAATCCTTTTATTCTCTATAACTGAGTTGGGAAATATTAACTCCTTGTTTGTTTATTTTTAATTACTTTATTGTTCTTCAATTATAGTTATCTGCATTTTCCCCCTTCCCCTCACTCCATTCCTTGTTTTAATTTGTATTTCTTTAAATACTGGCGAGATTGAGCTTTCTTTCACATGTGTATTAATTGTTCATAGTTCCTTTTTTGATTAGTCTGTTCATATCCTTTGCTTTTTCCCTACTGCAATTTCATTTTACAGATCTACAATGAGCTTAATGAGTCAAGGACATGTTTTTCACCAATTGAGATGCTTGTTCTTAAACTCTGTTTTTGATTTTTTAAAAATTCCTATAGAAGTTTTAACTTTTCTTTCATATTAAAGCTGACCAAGCTTTTGTTTTATGGTTGTTGGCATTGTTATTCCAAGAATTTTATTATAAAAAGAATTTCCTTAGTTTTCTTTTAGTACTTTTACAGTGTTTTAAAAATCTAAAGTTACTGTTTTCAACAGTTTAGCCAGTTGGCCTAATTCCATTTTTTAAATAATACCATTTGTGCACAATATTCTTTAGTGATTTATTTCCACCTATTTGGTTATCTTGGTGATACCATTAACACAGCTTTATAACATATGGTACCATGGAGGAACGAGCTCCCTTATTTGTTCTTGAATCCTCCCAAACATGTATTCTTATAGATCAAATACAGCATCACTTTCTTAAGTTTCCCCCCAAAACTATCAAAATTTATTAAAGACAGAGAGCAAACTGGGTGTACCTTGCATAGCCATAATACTTATGTTAAGTTTTGCCATTCACCACCTTTTAGTCTTTGATAGTTTTATAGTTTTTCTCATATAGGTTTTACTCCCTTTCTTTTAGGTTTATTTCTAAGTATTTAATATATTTTCCCTCAGACCTGCTAACTGACTGCTGCTCAGATAAGGGAAATCTATTGAGCATTCATGTATTTGCGCTGTGGCTGGCTCCCTGAGCAAACTTTCTTATTATTCATGAGCTTTGTATTTCACTCTTACTCTACATAACAGTCACCTAAAATCATAACTTTGCTTCTTTCTGTAAATATTTACAAAGTGTATTTCTTTTTCTCATTGCATGAATTACCTAGACCTACCATAAACAATCATAGCAATGCTGGATAATTAAAATCTACTTTTTCTTTTTTTTTCTTATCTTCACTGGAGGACATTTTTTCATTGCTTCCAGGGAAGAGAGAGAAAGAAGCATCCATGTGAGAAAGAAACATCGACTGGTGGCCTCCCATATGCACCCAGCCTGGGAACTGAACCCACAACCTGTTGGTTACAGGACAATGCTCCAACCAACTGAGCCATGTTGGTCAGGGCAAAATTTACTTTTTCAGTAGTTTGCAAGTACACTTTCAGTCAAGATATACAGATTATGTGTACTTCTAATAACCATAATTACATTATTATTTATTTATTTACTTTACCATTCTTGATGTTAGGGAAAACAACATGTGTAGGTGAACTTCTGTTTTCAGCGGCTTCTTTCTTCTGGCCAACAGTTGAAATGAAACTGCTGAGAGTGGAAATCTGGCCTTTGGATCCTCTGTCCAAACCCTACAAGCAGAAAGTTAACATTGCAGCATAATTCCTATTAGCGCTATTTAAATTATTTTATTGTAGAAATCATAAACATTGATAATAGATTTTAATTTCATGGTAGATATAGGATAGATAAAACAGGTATATAACTCTGACTTACCTTTCCTAGGACCAAATTATTTTATGTACAAAATGAAAAAATAATATAATCTAACTGCTTACAAATTAATGAAGTTTGGAAATGGGGATAACAATGGTAACTTCCGCACAGGGTTACTGTGAGGTTTAACTGGGACAAGGTGTAGAAAATAATTAGCAGAGCTCCTTGCACAAAGAACACACTCCAGTCGACTGACATTTTCACTTTTTATTTGGATAACACTATTCTTCTGAGCTCCACAAATATTTTCGATAGTTAACATACATGTGATACTTCTCAGGTCAATTCACCAAAGGTTTTCTTGCCTTCTGATGCAATTTTAAAAGTTCAGGTAAAAAGATAAACCCGTAAGAGTTCATTCCTTTCTAAGCACTGTGATTAAACTTTGGGAGGACTAGAATTTAAAAAAATATGGAGCAATCTTCCTATAGCATAGAATCTATCCATTAACACACTTTCTACAAAATAACTATAAAATTCATAGGGTATAACTGATCTGTATTTTAGCCGTGGAGTTACCTTGCGCATATTCTCAACTCTCAGCTCTTTCCAGGTTATGGTACATTCTAACTTCCAGATGCTTAACAGAATATAGTAATTAACTCCTTAACATTCACTTCTTTACTGTTAGTGTAATTTCTTTGCTTTAATAGGACGGACTTTCTTTTTCATCTCCTCCTTCCCCATTCATAAGCTTGATTTCCACTTGCTTTTTTAGAATCAGTTCATGTGCCGTGAATCAAAAACATTTCCCTCAATCCTCACCAGTTACTCTCCCACATTTCCCACTCTCTTCCAGACAGGTGGAGCCATCTGCTTAATTCTAATAGGCCACAAATAGAAATAACTTTTGGGGACAAGGAAGTACTAATGCATTTAAGGCATGAAGGTGGGCAAACCTTGAGTTCCTCTCTCTTCCCCCACTGTGACTCCAGGGAGAATACAAGTTGAGATGTTAGCGCATCCATTGGCCTGGGTCTCTGAGTGACTATGTGGAGCGGAGTCCCTCTGACCAACATTAGATTACACCATTAACAATGAATATTTAAGTTTTCAAACACTGCAGACATTGGGGCTACTTTGTAAATGCAGCGTAAGCTGTCCTATCATAACTTCTCTGCAAAGCTTTTTCTAGTGGCCCCCATTTCCACAAAAATCAATTACTCTTATTTATTGCTTGTGATTCACTTACATTATTCCACTGAAGTGATAACTGTTCTCATACTGATTCTTCATGCTGGACAGAAATTCCTTACTCACCACAAGCATGACATCCAGTGACTCTTATACATAGATCCTGCACTTTAGAGTAAATTTATTATATTTTCCTTTTTATAAAAGAGATTAGTATAGAAAAGAACCAGAAAGAATAAATTTCAAATACTGTACACACAGAATGAAAAAGTTAGAAATTGATTACCTAACTCCTTTATTTCACAGATGAGGAAACTGGGATCATCTGAGACTCACCTAAAGTCATTCAACTAACAAGCAAAAGAGAAGTCATTGATATTAAATGAGAACTCGAGGAATACTTTCATGAGGAAAATACTATATGCAATTTTTTGTGTGTGACATCTTTGGCTGTTCATAGAATTCGTTTTTTGTTTTTTGTTTTTTTAATCAGCTTTACTTGCTTTTGCTTGCTTCTTACCTAAATTTAGGCTCAATGAAATCTGAGTTAATATTTCTGTTAAGATTAGCCTACATGATCCAGCCTGTAAAAGTTAAACACACTGCCTAACTGAAACTAAGTCATCTTCTCATAGATTTTAGTGACAAATCTGAAGTTTCAGAATCATAGACAATATCTCCTACCCAGGCTCTGTACAGAACCTGCCACACAGTGGGTGCTCGATAAATGACTACTCTTGTGATGACCACATAGTAAAGCCAAGTCATTTACTGAGTACTTGGTGGATGCCTAGTGGTCTATTAGGCGCTTTAACACAACATTCTATGAGATACGTATTCCCACCCCATTTTAACAATGAGGAAATTAAAGTTCCATGTTCAAGTCCACAAAGCTGGTAGGTGGGAATTCAAACTCGAGTCAGAATGGCCCTGACATCTGCAGTCAAACAACGGAATCTTGGGGTCTCTCACTCTAGTAACTCTCACATGTTAGGGTTTATCGTGGATACTCGGTGTGTTACACATACCTGCCTGTTTTCACAACAACCTTTGTGGCCGATATTATCTTCTATACTTTTGTAGATATATACTGGATGTACTTTAATAGCTTTAGGAGCAACTCACCTTACCAGAGAAAATTAACAGAAGCAGAAAAACTAAGTGTACATTAGGGAAACTTTGATGTCCTAGCAATCGAGGAAAGGCTCAATATTTTATTTTCCTCCCCCTTCTGCTACCCCTTCGTAATAAAAGGAGGTCCCAAAGAGCATTACTTAGCTCATCTGTGAAAGCTCCAAATAATAAAAAAGCAACAAGTAACTGACTGAATCAACAAAGCCATTTGACAAGCATCAGTTCTAATCTTCAGCAGATTTAGATGTAGATTCCCAAGGAGAACAGGGAAAAATGGAGAGAGAGAGAAATAACAATGATACACAATACTTTTTTATAAAATAGTCTTAGCAAATAACATAACTTGCATAATCTTGGTAAACTGAAGCAATATGCTCTAGTTCACAGAACTAGAACGTTGATTAGGAAAGTAAAACCAAAATAAACTATACACTTGAAAAAGTAAATCATTCCTTGCCATAAATACTAGAATACTTACGGAAGGATTTTAACTACTGGGCCAAGTTTTCTCATTTGTATGTTTTGTTCTATTAGAACATCTTAAATAATAGTGGGAACAAATGCCAGATTTGATGCACTGTATTCTTCCTTTCTATGTGCTAATTAATAAGAGTAACCATCTAACAATAGCCAGAGGGGAGGGGGGAGGGGACAGTGGGGAGAAGGGTTTTCAGGAACCACTATAGAGGACACATGGACAGAACCAAGGGGGAGGATGGAGGCAGGGGAGGGAGGTGGGTTTGGAGCGGGTAGGGGGAGGGGAGAGGATGCAGACAATGTAATTGAAGAATAATAAAGTAATATTAAAAAAAAAAAGAGTAACCAATGTGTAAAATGAGGTTGATGAGTGTCCCCTCAGTAAGAGAGCTTTGCTCTTTGCTGTAAATATCTACAATAATTTTATATATCAAGGGCATTGTTTTTCACTGATAAACGTCCCAGATGTTATCTGAGACTGATCACTGATTCAGGGAGCAGTGTCGTTGGAATATAGTCAGAAACTGAAAATGGCCCAGTGAGATGAAACTAGAAAGGCAAGCAGGGACCTTTCATGAAGGCTTATCCTGGGAGGGGATCAAAAAAATTAGGGAGGACTCATAAACAGGGCACGGTGTGATCCCATCTACACCTTAGAAAAATCCCTCCGGCAGCAACGTAGGGAACAGACTGAAGGGGAGTTAATGCGAGAAGCTAAACCAGCCGTCTTGGAAGAAATGAAGTCTGAACTGAGACAACAGGAACAGGGAATGGAGAAGAGCCACCGCCGGGTCCAAAGCAATGGCAAAACGGTAACAGCTAGTTAGGTCCAAATGTGAAGCACAACGAGAATCAGAGAACCCGTCCATAAATTACAAAGCAAAGTAAAATGACTTATTTCAAATTTCAGTGAATCTCAGAGAAGAACAGACACACCAGATATCTCCCCAAAAAGTGGGCATGTATAATTTTAGAATGTGTAAAAACGTGAAGAAAACTCTAGAGTGGATTATATAAATATACGGTTTGTGAGTGACTAGAAAAGGAACTAATGTTCACTAGGCTTCTCATACCAAAATAACAACATTCTTCTAACTGATAGGGTCATCACTGTGCTACTCTTCTGTATCAGTTGTTATGCAAAACTAACACAATGTCAGAACCATGGGAAATACGGGCATGCAGAACTGGAGCTGACAAAGATTAAGAATGAATGGCCAAAGACATAAGATATCCAAGAAGGTACCCTGTTAAAAACTAAGACAGGATAAAGTTTCGAGAAAAACAGTGGTCGACAATGTTACATGACGAAGAGTGGTGAGGTCTCAAATTGGCCTACAAGAATGAGCAACTAAGAAACCACGGGGACAGTGGAGACAACAGACGCAGAGGAAGGGGGCGGCAGAAACTATTATGAAACAGATGGGCAAATGCATGGGAACCTACAAGGTGAAAGCAATGAGCAGGGGTTGCTCTGTGCTGAAGCTGTAGGGAAAGGGAGAGAGGCCAGTGGCTGGAAGGGGAAAAGGTCTGCGGGGAGACACACAGCTGCAGAATCCAAAGCCTGCGTCTCTGGTCCCCAGAGCATCACCGCTACTCTCCTGGAGGAATGAATGGCCATGGGCCGGAGCAGAAATGGGCGCTCAGCTGAAAGACAGTCCTCTGTAGGCCACACAGGTGGCCAGGCATAAAGGACAACGGTACTTCCTAGGATGTCAGATAGAGGAGGTCTCCCCAAATTTCAGGTGGAGGAACATGGAAAAGAGTGACCGACTAAGAGTGAGAGAGCAGCTCAGGCGCGGAGAACAGCCAGTTTTTGTTCGTGTTCGCTCACTGGTTCTAAGCTGTGTGTATCATCCCATTAAATCTCATTTCTCCAGAAGGAGGCACAAACGGCCCGATTTTCTGTTCCTTGTGATCAAAGAAGCTTAAACAACACGAAATAAAAACCTTCGTCCACTAAGTCTCTTATTTGTCAGGTGACTGTGCTCTTGATACTTTATACGTGAGATGACATGAAATTAATCATGCGCAATTTCATAGGTTGACGGTGCATTATAGGTTAATAAGAGAAAACCCCCAAAAATAGCAGTTACTCCATACTAGCATACCCAAGAGAAATCTTACACATAACCTAAGACTTTCGAGAGGAAAAGCAGGGCAGTATGCTGTGAGACAATGTACTGATTAACTAAAATTAAAGAATCAAATCAAGAAGTTATTGGTATTAATATGGCATCAAACTTCAGACTAAATGAAAGGTTAGAGAACATTACTTTACAAGTCTTCTAAGAATTGTATCTACCAGTCATTACACCTCGTTTCCTGGGAGTATGGGAAGTGTTATCCCTGAGTCCCACAGAAGGAGAACACCGCAGATGAAGTCCTGGAATGTGGCCAGTCTGCAAATATGGGCTGGATGTGCTGGAGAACAGACAGTAGCAGGATACCCAACCAGCTGTTACAGACTGATGATAACTACAAACAAGGAACGCGGTGGGGGAGGCACTTTCAGAATTCATTGAGAAAAAAACTCAAAATATTTAAACCTGGCGTAATAAACAATAGACTTGACTCTAACCAAAGGCTGACCGTGGGTTTAGTAAACATCGGAAAAACTGTATGCTCATATTTCACAAGTACCTAACAGAGACCTCAGTAGTCTTTTGACTATATAATCACATGGATTATAGGTAAGATTATAATATAAAATAGTATCAAAGAATTTAAATAGGCAAATACTTAAGAGTACCTGTTTTGCTCCTGTTAACACATAATTCAATATTATCAACTTTGTTTAAAATTTTATTGTAATACATGAGTTCCTGCTTTCAACCTTTACTGAGGGACATTCTACAGCTGAGTTAGGTTTTAAGTAGGGTTAGGTTTTGTCATATTTTTCTATCAAATGCCAATAAGAAGGATATTCATGGTTTTCCATGACAGTTTTTGCATTGAACATCAAGTTCTATCGTATTCGAACTCTGGTGAAATTTAATTTGTTCGTCTTCTATCCCCAAAAGCTGCCTTAGGAGACAAACATTTCTGTTCACATTCTGAAACAAATCCGATAAAAGAATAATCGTTGCTTCTGTTCCATAATGAAACTTTTAAGTCATAGTCTCTCACTACATTATTGTCTGAATGAACATATTTTGAATGGAATTTCTATGTCGATAAAATTCATTATTCATAACATTTTAAACTACTAGCTTTGCAAACAAGCTGGAAATGCTTGCATTTTAAACTATATGAAGTGAAAAATATGTTGCATTCTAGCTATCTGTTTGGACAGGTCAGGCTGAAAGAGATTTTATTTACTACAGAGACAGCATACAGCAAGTGCGGACGCAGAGGGCTGCACCTCGGTTCAGCTGGCTCTGCCAGCAAAGTGTCGCGGGGGATCCAGTCACTAGGATATGTTCAGTTTGAGAGGAATGTACGTAAAGCACTCTAGAGAACGTTCCATATGATAAATAATGATGGGGCACTCCAAAATGTCCAATGGCACATGGTTAGTTGGAAAATTCACTTATATATAATACCTGTCATCATTAACGCCAAGTAAAAAGCATTAAAGGTAACAGTAGAAAGGAAATTCAACATGCATTAGGGCAGGGGTTTGTGAACTTTCTGGTCTCAGAACTCCTTTACAATCTGAAAAATTACTGTATATCTGTACTAATTCCTTTTAAAATAACAAAACCATTTATGGAAAAATAACTATTTTCCCAACCAAAAAAAAAAAAATAGAAGAATGGCAATTGTTCCACATTTTGTAAATCAATTTTTAATATCTGGTTTAATAGAAGACAGCTGGATTCTGATACCTGCTTCAGCACTCAGCTTTTCTGCAACCTCGCACGTCACACGGCCTGCAGATAACACCGCCAACAATGAGAGAATGGCAGGAAGAAGACAAGACAAACAACATCTTCGTATCACTGTAAAAACAGTTTGGACCTCGTGGACCTCAAAAAGGAAGTGGAGGACCACACTGTGAGGACTGCCACAACATGGATAAAAGTTAGTTAGAACTAAGAATGAACTTAAGAAATCTGGGAAGGACAAGATCATTTAAATCTGTGCACTGTGTAATACGGCCACTTGCCGCATGTGGCTATGGAGTACTTGAAATGCGCTAGTCCAAACTGAGGTATCTAGTAAGCGTAAAATACACAATTTTCAAAGACTTGGTATAAAAAGAGGTAAAAATCTCATTAAGCATCTATATTGATTAAGTCTTGAGATGGTAAATTTCTGGACATGCGGGATTAAATAAAACATATTATTAAAATTAACTTTATCTTTTTATTGCTATCCCTTTTAATGTGGCTATTAGAAAATTTTAAATTACAGATGCAGTTCACATTATATTTCTAACTGGACAGAGCTGATCTAGATTTTCCTACATGAGGTCCAACCCAACATGTACTCTCAGGAAAAAAGAATAGAATTAGTATCCTGAGTCACAATTTCCCTGCATCGTTTAGGAAGAAGGGTTTTGCTGGAAAGGTAACAATGGCAGTCTGAACACTGTTGGCCACACCTCACTGAAATTCATTTTTCGAATCTGGAGTTGAATATTTTGGCGGTAGGTTAACTGCTTCAGACTCATTGAGTCCAGGGATCATCTGTGATGCACAGAAAAAGCAGTTTACAAAAGACTGAGTGGCTTCCTGAGATAGGTTATTGTGTCAAAAGATTGGTGAAAAAATATATACCCTTATATGTTTTAACTTAAAATAAAAAGCATTTAAGATACTCTGCTTTACCAACTTTTTAAAGAAACTGACCCAAACCACCATTTAGGGCCACATCAGATGAGAGGCCTCGACTGTATTAACAGTCTACAAAGGAGGCTATTTTAGGCCCTGTTACTGGGTAAAGTTATTTTGTTTTTCTTTCTTGTATGTTTTTTCTTTTCACAGTTCCCTATTAGGACGCTGGGTTATAAAATTAGAAGTGCTAACTTTGTTCTACATCTTTCTAGTAAGATGTGAAAAATTAGCTACTTTCAAGGTGAGAACTTCCCTCCCAAACTAAATAACACCAATCCAAGTGAAACTGCTTCCTTTAGGTGATATAAATCACACCTGTCACAGGAGAGTAGGAAATAAGGAAGTGGCTTCTGAAACAAAAATTTGACACCAAAAGAAATCACAATACAACTGATCTTAGAGATAACTGAAAAATTAACCTGACTTAATATAAAAGAAATGTTGGTCTGATCTCAGAAATTTTAGGATTTATCAGAAAGGCAAGGTGGCATGGGAGACTTTATTCACTTACTTTATGACATAGGAAAAGAAGAAGCTGCATCAATAGACTAACCATATGCAGTAAAAGACTATTTTTAAAATGTGTGATTTGATGCAGTCATAATTCCTTGACCAATTTCTTATTCTTTAATAAAAACATACGGCTCAAACCAAGTTTATCTGAAATGTAGCTTTCTTAATGATTAGGCTCCAACTTTAGATTGACTTCATTAAACTCCATTAGTAAAATGTCAGTAATTTCTATTTTTAAGAGGCACGTTCATTTATTATACTCATTTCCCCAAAATGTTTTCTGACAGCTTACGAAATGTCACCAAGTGACAAATATCAACTGAAGAACAAGTAGTTATTAACATAAGGCTCAGGGATCTAACATTTCTGCAGTGTAAGAAGGGTTCCTTCACCCACAGAGCTAAGTTACAACACGGGGGGGGGGGGAGCAGGAGAAAAAGCGGGGAAATACACATATATGACGCATTTTTGTAATATCTGTGATTTACTTAACTGCTTAAAACACCTTTGCCCCCAGAGCTTTCATTCTCTGCCATCTCACCTCCTGTTGAGAACATAATGGACGAAACACACAAAATTTTCCGTGTAGGAGGCGGTTCCAGACACCTAGATGGGCGTGGTTTATGTGAGTTCACACATGCGTGTATTTACTCGGAGTGGTGTTGGCGCGATTGCCTTTTTATGTAAACATCTCTCTAAGAGAACTCATCTGAAAATGCTAGTCTCTTTTCTCTAAAAACTTCTTCTCTTTCATTCCTGTCATCTAGCTAGACTCCGCATCACATAGATTCTTCCATCCGTTACACCGTCACACACGGCCACCACCCTAGTGAATGTGCCCTTCATCTCTGGAATGAACTAAAAGCTCCTTCCTCCGCACACTTCCTTCTCTTTCCTCCAGCCCATGGACCTCCAACACTACCATTGATTTCATTATGTTGTTTATTTAAGAAACTCCAATGGCTTCCCACTAACTACAGGAAAAAACGTCCAAATTTCTCTGCCTAGTGATCTGGCTCCAGCCCCAAGCAACCGAACCCGCCTCCCACACACTCCCAGCTTGCTGCCATTGGGCTTGCGTTATTACTCCCCAGTTCTTCCTTTTAAGCCTTGTTCATGTTGTTCTCCCCACTGGATTGCTTTTCCCATTTTCTTTGGCCCGTCCAAGTCCTATCATTCTTCAATGGCCAGCCAGCTTAAATAACTACCTTAACTTCAAGGCCTTTCTACACAGTTCTGCGAACACCGACTTCCTTTCGCGGATCTCCTATAGTGTAAATTGTATCTGGGGCTCAGTGTGGCTTTTACACACTGCTTTGCTTTGTGATGTTTTCATGTGTTAGCCCTGCCTACCCTGAGGCTGGAACCTTTTTCTGAAAAAACAAAAACCAAAAAACTCCTGTTGTCATGTTTTCTGTAACATCTACCCTGAAGCTAAACATAATGGATGTTCAGTAATTGGTAGTTACATTTTGGCACAGCGGCTTCCCAACCCATTTCTGTACGTCTGACACAACATACGCAGACTTCAAATTCTTATTGGTGACTTCCGGTCAACGCCTCTCCACGTACCTTATGCTTCCCCCCAACTATTCCCCTCATCTTCCACCTGCTTGACAAGTCTCTTGGCCTTCACTGGGGGCAAACTTCCCTTTAAAATCCAAAACTGGTTTCCTCCATTTCCCTTCACCTCCATGACCTAAGTAAAATCGGGCTCTTCTTTGAACCCAACTTCATCCCTTGCTACCCTCTCCCATGGAACGCCCCCCTTCCTATTTACCTGATGTACAGGTTGAAGTAGACAAACTCGTCCTCACTGTCACTATTATTCCTGCTCTTCCTTTGACCATTTTTCTCCTTCCCCATTCACACATTTTCCTAACTTCTGTATTACATCAGCAACTAATTTATAGTATTTTGCTCCACTCCAATCTGTCAACCTCAGTAGATTCAATATTCACTCATCAGACCTTCATACCCATGCACGACTTTAAATTCCTTACTCTCAACTCTGTGGGCTCGCATCACCTCTCCACAGCTGAGGGGCCAAACCCAAACACTGACAGTCCTTGAGGGCTCTATCTTAAGCGTCTTGGGCGTCTCCAACAGAACCACTTGAACTGCGTTTCCCCCCACTGCCCTATAACAGCTGCTCTCTGCTGTGCCTCCACGGCTTTCACTAGTCCAGTTCAAATGCTGCTCCCTCAACTAAGTAGACCTGGGGCAGTCTGGTTAAAATACAGATTCTGTAGAAATTCTTCTATCCACAGAGATTCTATTCGGTAAGTAGAGCATCAATTTTCAATCTTAGCTACACCTGGCAATTTAAAAAAGAAATATGCCTGAGCCCCATGCCCAGAAATTGGTATAATGGGCCTGCATTTGGGCCTGGCCAAATATGGCTTTAGAAGTTCCCCATGATGATTCTATTGTGCATCAAAGGTGGAAAAAAAGGTTTTCTAGGGTGAAATCTGTAAATTAAGACTTTAACATGCTATCAGGGTAACTCTGTGGTCCGTCAGATTTAAGACCACAGTGTTGGGTGCTTCCTGGCTAGAATGGACTTCCTTCACACTTTGGTGATCTTAGGATCAAATATTTTGGGTCTCCTCTTTCCAGCACCCTCAATCCCACCCCTGCACTTGTCTTTCAGCTTTATAACCTGGCCTTCTACTTACTTTAGGGAGCTATCACTTTAAATTATTTCCAAATTCTCATAAAAATGTGATACAATAATTTTTGGGAAAAGCGAGCCCTGCAGCGCTACATTATGAGAGTCATAAACTCAAGTGTCTACATAGAGCTGTTAACCTGGGGTAAAAAGGAAGTATCACTAAACTGGCTCAAAGAAAAAAGGTACTGACAGCAATCAGGGTCCTAAGCAAACCTCCAGAAACTCTAACCCACGCGGAGGCTGAAAAACAACCTAAGGAGCCGCTAGCTGTCTTTCCTTGCCCTCACAGCGAGGCCTTCTTACCCTGGCGTGAAGTCATCATCATCCCAGTGTCCCCGCTTTCTTGCCCTCTCGAGCACAGGTGGCAAACACAAGGCCCAAGAAACCTGGCACCTTGTTTCTACCCCGGGGGCAGTGCTGAGCTCCCCCTTAACTGTTAATGAGTAGTTACATCGATACAGTCCTAAAGTTACATTAGGCTGATGTGGCCCCTGGTGAAAATGAGTTCGACACCCCCGCTCGAGAGGACCAAGTACATATTTCCTTGACCTATGCTTTTCACTGCCATAACTCAGAATTCCAGATCTAGACATCTCTCTTTGACAAATATTGTATATCCACATATCCACATATACACACATCATCATCATCACCTTCCCCTTGCTCTTTTTTTTTTGTTTGTTTTAATTGATCTTGGAGAGGGAGACAGAGAGAGACACACATCAAGCAGGAGAAACATCAATCATTGCTCCCCCCATCCATTCACCAATTGGTTGCTTCCTGTGTGTGCTCTGACTGGGATCTAGGGCAAGGTGGGCACGTCCGGATGATGCTCCAACTAGCTGAGCTACTCATCCAGGGCTCCCTCGCTCTTCCAACTCACGCTGCAAAACCCGAGAAAAAGTCCTTTTCCTTCCTGTCATGACTCAGAACACCAGTGCCAGTGACAAACCTGTCAATTCAAAGAGCCATAAATTCTGAATGTCTTATTTAAAAAAAATACAAAAAACTGCTACCGACCCTGAAAGACCTTCTAGGCACCAGAAATTGCCTTTAAATCTCAAGTTTTTCTATCCATCCTCCTCCTCTAATTAAACCTGTGTCTTTTAAGGCTTAAATCAAGATTTTAAAAAAGTTCTTAAATTCTCCTCTTCTCCTGTCTGACTAGTAGTGCAAGCCCATAATCCTTTATTCACTTCCAAATCCTATAAACTCTTGAAGCTGGAAGGTTTTCGTAACTCATCTGGTGACAGTCCAACCTGATCTGAACTGATATTAAGCTACTCATATCCGTGTTCACACTGAGTGAATCTGACTTCATTTAGTGTGAACACACATATATTTCACTGAAGAGCTATTGATACACTTGATTATGGAGAACTAGGACCTCACGGGACCTCACTGTGGATAGTATATATATATATGTATGGAACTACCTTTCTAAAATCTGAAAAACTGAATTCCAAAGCTCCAAGGGTTTCAGGTAACAGTCTATAGACCTGTGTCCACACTGTATCAATTTCTCCAAGATTTTATTCCAAACCTTCAATTTTTCAGTTACACTGAAATAAATAAATGTTTCTGGGAGGGTGCTCACTTAAGGACCTAAACACATTCATATTACTGTTTCTGAAATCACATGCATTCGTTGTTGCAAACAACTGACTTAGAATAGCTGCTGTGGAAACACTAGCTATTGGCAAGTTAAGAACTCCCTAGATGAGCTCTGAAAGCCCAGGGGACCATCAGAAGGAACTGGTTCTGCCAGCAGATGGGTGACAAATTCCTTCAAAGGCTTTGCCAAAGTAATTCCTAACCATAACTCCAACTTTCCAATCAACTGTACCTATATTTTAAAATGTCACTTTATCACTGTCCACTTTGCTGCACTGATTTAACATAAAGAGCCCATTCCAATGATTTTCAGTTACCAGTCCCTAGCTATTTTTGAAAAATGTACCAAATCAAAACATTATTCCTGACGCTTTAAAGAAGAATGAGTTATTTTAGTAAGTTTTGAGCCACATAAGAGGAAGGTTTTAAGAAATGAATTGCATGTAGGAATAAGGAAAATGTTTCATGCTCTCTAACTTCTACTATTTTGTCCCTCGCAGCTGCTTGACAAAGCGGTCTTGAAATGTACCAAAGCAAACTCTCAGAAGTATTCAAATATTACTTCAAACAAATATCTCAGAATACCAGAGGTTAATTTTTGTGTTCGTTCTCCAAAGTAACCAGTCCTATCCACCAGCAAAAATAGGGAAGGGGGCCATTACATCATCTGGCAATATGTAGTTTGAAGCCTGAGAGTGTTCATCAAATAGTCTTTAAGAATATCCGGCTGGGAAATCAGCCCTGTCAAGCTTAGATAACTTGAATTTAAATAAAAAGGTTAAAAAAGCCTCCCCATCTTACGTCACCTGTCTGTTCCATATGAAAAATATTAATAAAACCATCACCGAGGCATCCTCCTCCCACTACTCTGACAGCAACGGAAGGTCACAAAGGGAAACTCGCCGCGGAGCCCGTTCAGTTTGAAGGAGGAAGGAAAGAAAGGCGGAAAAAAGGGGGAGTCTCCGCTCCCCAAAGGCAGGCAGGCAGCTCGGTGGAAGACCCGCTCCCGCCTGCCTGACACCTGATCCTCACCCAACAGATAACGCCGACTCCAAGTCGGTGGTCATTTCCTTAGAGAAAATGCGCTGCCCCCCACCCAGAAAATAAGCCAAAAACAGCCAGCGGACCCGGCCACCCGCTTCCCGAGGGTGGAAGGTGCAGCTGGCGAAGGGATCGCGGCTGTCCGCGAGGACAACTCTCCCATTCCGGCCCCAGGCACGGGGGCTGGGCGCCGCAGCCCGGGCAGCCCGGGATCCCCGGAGGAGACGCAGGCCCCGGGTGCCCCTCGCCCCCTCCCGATGCCCGCCGTCGGGGCGCCCCGCGGCTCCCGCCCGGCACCTACCGCAGTCGCGCCGACGCCGGCCGACGCGAGGGGCGGCAGCTTCTGGCGCTCCGGCTCCTTCCCTCTCCTCTCCTCCGGCGCGGCCGCCGCGCCCGCCGGCGGCGCAGCGGGCGAGGGCACCCGATCCGCTTCGCTCATGTCGGGCCGGGCGGCGGGAGCGCGAAGCGGCAGCGGCGGCCAGGCTGCGGCTGGGGCTGGCGCTGCTGCCGCCGCGACCGCGAGAGGGCTCTGGGCCGCCGCTTCCACCGCAGCGCCGCGCCGCCCCCGCCGCGCGCCGGCCCCGCGCGCGCCCGGATGCCCCGCCCCGCCCCGCCCCCGCGCGCGCCGGGCCGCTGACGCCGCTCCGGCCGCCCCCCGCCCCGCGCCGCCCCCGCCCGCTCCGGGCTCCGCGCCCCGGGCTCCGCGCGCCGAGGCGTGGGGCGCGAGGGGCCGCCGCCCTCGCGACGGCCTGGGTAGGAGGCCCCGCAGGGGGCGCCGCGCCGCCCTGCCGTTCGCGGTCAGTCGGGGAAGGCGGCGTGGAGGGTCCACACTGCAGGGTCTGGGCGCGGGGGGCCCGGCGAAGACTGCCCGAGATCGGACGGGGACGGAGCGCGCCCTGGGGGGGGGCCTGTAGGGCGGGGCGCGGGGCGGCTTCCCGCGCACGGACGCCGGGGCACAGGGAGTCTAAACCTGCGGGGTCTGGGCTGGTGGTCTCTTCCTCCCCGGCGCCCAGCGGTCTGCCGAGGGGCGGCTGCTCGTTCTGCCATCCCCGTCTGCCCGCCTGCCCATCCTCAGCAGACAGCCTTTCCTTTCCGAGGCGACCGAGCCAGTCCGGAGGCTCCGAGGGCCCCCATCGACAGAAGAAAAGCAGGGGGGAGGGAGACGGAGACGCCGTGGGCTCCACCTTCTCCACCGCAGGGCCTGACGGCCAGGCCACACTTTCCATTCCTGTTCCTCTCGAGCCCGTCTGGCTGCCAAGTCCGCCTCTCTCTTCCCGTTCCCACGCGCCTGCATCTTGTTCTCTCCTGCATCCCTTCGCTACCTCGTCTCCCTCGTTCCTTTCCTTTCTGCGAGGTACAGATGGACAGACCCAAACTCTGCTACAAACCCTTAATGTCAGGTCATTCACATGGGTAAGAACTTTAAAATTCAAGAGGAAAGCTTTTAATCATGAAATTAAAACAAACCCCCACCCCCCAACGCCAAACCACCAGACAATCCCCCCCTTTTTTTTTGCCACCCCCTTTCCTTTTCTCAGTCTGCAGGAGGGGCGGAGACACCTGCTGATCTAAGCGAAGGGAGAGAGTACGAATAGGCTGTATCCTCTATTAGAAATAGGAAATCTCTAGACAAAAACCTCCAGATTTTTAGGTTGTGGCTTTGTTATCTGATTCAAGGTTGGATGAATTCGTTTTCTTTTTTTCCCCATTACCATTTCGTCCCCTCATGCCGCACGCCTCCATCACCACACCGTTGTCCATGTTCATGAGTCCTTTTTCCTTTTTGCTCACTCCTTCCCCCCTCCCTCCGCCCCAAGCAAGGTCGAGTGAACTTTCAGATCAAGGATACCCAGATTCAAAAATAAGAACTAAGAATATATCTGAAACAAACTGAAGGATGATGTTAATCTATTGGTTTACGCAATTCTGTTACTGGCACAACGAAGGACCCGTCATGGTGCCCCATGAGATGAGGTTGCACGTTTTTCAAACCCAGAATTTGAAACAAGCAAATCCGAAGCAAACAATGTGATGGATATAATAGTGTTCAAGATTACCTGGTAAATTAAAATTCTGACTTTTACGTATAAAAAAGCTTTCTAGTTTTAATAGAGTTGCTGTCATAACTTTTTAAATGTTAGTAGGGTGTAAGTGCCATGTAGTCATCAAAAAGTATGTTATCGCTAATTAGTCTTGGAGGGAGATTATGTACACATACACTACTTTGAAGCTTTCTCCTCACAAGTTTTAAAAATTCTTTTTCAGGATTTTCTTTCCTTCTTAAACCTCAGAAATCTCATCCTATGCAGAGAAGTGTACACTTATTTCACACTTTTAGCAGGTCAGAATGCTGGTCTTTTAGTATGGCAATAACTCAAGTGCTATTTTATAAGCCAAAGCTTTTATTTTAACTACAATTGAAGCTATTTTGTGCTGCCAAGCTAGGCTGATAGAATCCTAGGGGAGAAAGTATTCTCTTTCCTATTGTTTTCAACTGGATTTAGTAATTTGTATGATAATGTTTGGATGAGAATTATATGCCTTATGCTTTCTCTTTTCATGTGTGAGACAAAGTAAAAGTGTGTCTGTCTGTATATGTGGTCACATTCAGTAGAAAAAAATACTTCAATATTGGCAAAACAAGGCAAGTCAGAAATTTTATTTCTGCTACTGCATCAGAGGAGATAATCCATTTCTAAATAAGTCCGCTGTGAGTTACATACCAAAAATAAGTAGTTTGTTGATTTTTTTACTTCCCATTAAATATATTGCTCTCAGTGCATCACCCCATCCTTCCTTCATGCACATGCACCCCTGGGTGGGAGCTAGAGGGTGCAAAGGGGCTCTGGAGGGCTGCCATGATGGCTCCGGGGAACTAGTGCGTTTGAGAGATGTATTCCCAACCACCACCCACATGCTTCTGGGGGCCCAGGTGGGAGAGAGAGGCTGTGGAGTAGGACACACAGAAAGTTCTATACAAAGTGTAGAGAAGATAATTTTCAGCTATGCCAAGTGTCGGCGAGAAGTGCCATGGTGATGGCATCCCAGCATACACTGAGAGTGAGACAGGAGAAATCTTCCACCTTTCCTGAGTCCTGATGGAAGACCTGCACTCATTCGTTGTACCTGTGGGGAAGATGGGTTTGGAAGGGAGGTATGGGAAAGTTAGAGAGTGAGTTATTTCCGGGGAAGAAAAGGAAGGGCCAGATTACTCGGTAAAGGAAGGTCTGAATTATAGGTAACATTCTATTGTAATTATGTACAGTGATACCAATCTAGTGAACAATAGCAAAGTAAGTTCTGACAGATCTTTTAGGAGTGCTTTATAACGAATAACTGTAGAAGGAATCGCTATGAAATAGTAAACTTGTTTTTTTTAGAGGAAACATCTTTTCACATTTCAACTTGAGCATTGTCCCAAAGTAGTCAGCTTGGGGAAATAAACTTATTTTAGCCATGTCGACATTGTTAAAAACATTGCTACAGTTCCTCCGGTTTAATGACTGTAGCTTTTTGAAATTACTGTTAAAAATGGCTTTTATTATGTAAACAATGCATTGTCATTATAGACAAAGAAAGAAAATACAGATTAGCAAAGTGAAGAAAATAAACTCCGGATCCTACCAAATGTCAGATAATCACTAAGACCTTGGTTCATCTCTTTAGAAAATATATCTATCATCTGTCTAGTCTGTCTACCTGTCCACACATGTAATGCTTCTTGGTTTGTTTTTATGAAAACAGAACATACTGACCTACTCTTTGAATCTGTACAACTCATCCTTTAGAATACCCCCAGTGGTGTGGAAAATCTGACTTTAGAGAATGATTTTTTTTTAAATTGCACAATGTTATATAGAGCCAAAGCTGAAGAACAGATGATCATCAGCCTTCATATTTTGAATCAGACCGCCCTTGAGTCGATTCTTTTTCTCTGGATTCCCAGAGCCATTGATCTCAAGGCGCTCAAATCGCTAACTCAGGTTATTTACATAGCTTGCCAGCTGGTCTTGCCTTCAGTGTTTTGCCTGCTGCAATCATTACCAGAATGACCTTTTCGAAGTACATGACTTCTCGACAGTCCTTTGTTTAAAAACACTTCAGTAATCTTGCAAAGCAAAACTCTGAAATTCCTCGTATAGCATTCACTTGGATTCTTTACAAAAAAAGCCATTTCCTTAATGTCCTAGTTAGAATCAATTGTTTCTGCTGCCAGGGCATGTTGCACACACTTACCATCTGTACACCTATCGCAATTCATCTCAGCTGTGTGTTACCCAAGGTCCAAGCAGAGGGAGGAAGGGCGGTGTCTAAGCATTCCTTGAATCTGCACTCACAGCACACTGCCTGGCGTCTGCTGTCGAGGAGGCACCCAGTAAGCTCAGAGTAAATGAAATCAGACGTTTTCTTGACGTGGCTTGTAGGGGTCCCTGGAGACAGCGTCCGAAAGAGTTCCCAGAATGCTTCAGGGGGTGAGCGGCACTCCTTCGGATGATTGGTCTGGTTTCTGCTCCCTTTGTCCCGCCCGAAAGCAGCGTGCGCGTGGCTGTGGCGCTGCAGCCCTGCCAGGACCGGGCTGCAAGCGTGAGGGTCAATGTCAAAACACGGGGGACAGTGTAGTGGGAGGATGAAGGAATCCGGGACATTTCTAAAGTTACGGAACTGATACACCAGCTTGCATGGCCCAGCTCTGGATTTCTTATTTTATGAGACAAGTTCTGATCTTGTTTCAATCCACGTGAATCGGTTTTTCTGTCATGCGCAACTGAACGCGTTCCTGTGACACCGCATGCGCGCACACAAACCCCAGAACTGGTCAAGTGGTTGAGCTTTGCCTGGTTTAACCTGTTGTTTCAGTTGTAAAGACATAACCTCAGTCAAATAAAATGTGTCATCTTAATTCTAGGATTAATAGTTAAGAAATTATAAAAACCTCTGTAAAAGCATATGAACTTCTTCAGAATTAGAAAAGAGGCCCCAGTATTTCAACTCAAGGTATTTGAAAAGTAAAATTAGTAGCTGTGAAAATTGGCTTTTAATTCTGGTTCTTCCATTTTTAACTAATTAATGAGGCCCTGGCAACATTGCTTTGTCTTTGAGTTAGTTTCCTTATTTGTCCATGGGTGTTATGAAACAAAATGAAAAAAAAATGCAAAAGTGCTTTGCAGATTATGATGCATTTTAATAAATTGAACTTGATGAGCACTTACTGGGTAAATGCAAGCACTTTCTGAGGACTGGTTCATGTATTCTTGTCAGGACCTACTTTCAATATTGCTGTAGAGTAGGGACTTATCCCCTTTTTAAAAATGGGGAAATCAAGGAATGATATCTAGTAAACTGCAGATTCATCACACAAAGCACAGAATAGTTGCTCAAAAAATGTTTACGTCAGGAATAGATGTGCATTTCATTCCTTTTGAGGACCTGTAATTGTGTACCAATGAGGATGCTATAAACTGGTAGATTCGGTCACACTAAAGGACTGTTACTGAATGAAGGCCAATCCAGCACCTCCCTGTTTCCTGACATCCGATAGAAGGTTTTCTGCTAGAGATACTGAAATAATTACTGGTGATTAAGGTTGCAATCCAAGTTAGTAATCTTTGGCTAATGATTCCTTTGCCTCCAGAGGGTTTTGATGACTGATACAGAAGATCCCTTATCTTCTGCAAACTCTTGGCCCACAGGCAAAAAACATTATTGGCTGGTTGAATGTTAAATGCTCCAGAGACTGTGCTGTTTGGGAATCTGCAAATGTTACTATGTGACAGTCATGTTTTGATTAGGAGAGCAGAAGAGGGCATTCTGGGAAGATTTTAGTAAGCCCTGTGTTACTGAAACACAGCCGATTTTTAAAGGGCAGGCAAATATGAAATCAGGGCTCCCAGTGTCACTGGTCAGGCAGTAGGCGTTAGCACTGATGGGGTGCACATACATGGTAAATCTCTTCCTGAAACCAGCAGGTGCATTAAAACTTCCTGGGCAACTCTACTTATTATTGTTTTTAAACTTTATTTATTCGTTTTTAGAGAGAGGGGAAGAGAGGGAGAGAAACATCAATCGATTGCCTCTCCTACATGCCCAGACCTACTGGGACCAAACCTGCAACCCAGGCATGTGCTCTGACCAAGAATTGAACTGGCTACTTTTGCTATGTGGGATGATGTCCCACCAACCGAGTCACACTGGCCAGGGATGGGGCAACTCTATTTCTATCATATTTTTCTTCATAAGATTGGCTGTCCTGCGAGATGGGGATTGTCAGCCTGAGGACACCTTCTAGAACATCCAGAAGTTCCTGGCCTCAGAGTGTGCGCTGATGCCTTCTGATGATCACGGACCATTGTTTCTTACCTCTGGTCCTTACATCATCATGAAGGAGCTTTGCTTAGTGGCAGAATACTAAATGGCACTAAATCATCTACTTCTTGAAAAAATACCATCAACAAAGAAGCTCACAGTGAAAGTCACAGAGCTCCACAACTACCTTGAAAATCGTGGGCTTTTTAATCATGCTCATTTTGGAAATTCAGTTCTAAAGACCAGTCTGGATTCTCAGCCATGGCCCTATTGTATTGGCAGATTGTTTCATCAGTTGCTGCTTTGGATACCCTCGTCTGTAAGCCCAGAGGAGCCCGACCCAATGTTGACCCCCTCAGTGCTCCCGCTGTAGATACGGTGCCACTGAGAGTTTCCATTCTGGGACGCCTTCCTGACCACCTCTATCTGGGTGATAGGATCACTAATTCCATCCCCAACTAACCAACATTATTAATCACTGTGTAGTGGGCAACAGATTGGACTAGATGCTCAGGATACAAGAAGGATGAAACCGTCCCCCAAGAAGTTCGCAGTGCGGTGCAGTGGTCCTCGAACTTTGTGTGCAGCAGACTCTCTGGGTATCTTCTCGAAATGCAGACTTTCAGACCTCACCCAGAGATTAGGGCTGTCACGTTGCAAAATCATCAGGGGTGGAGGCGGAGGGGAGGGTAGGCCTTCACATTGTCTCCTGTGAAACTGGCACTGTCCGGAATGTGACTGTACCACCGCTGTGACCTAGAGTCTGGAGAGTAGAGTGAGCATTGTGGTGTCTTCCCGACACGCATCTCCCTTTCCTCTGGTGAAACAAACTCCTATCCCCACCCAACGTGCTTTCGGAAACCACGTCTCCGGGTCTGGTTGCAGGAGCTGGCACGTGGCGCACAGTCATCAGCACAAACCCGTCTCTCGATCACAGAATCTGGCTCAGGAATGGGCACATGACCCAAGTCGGTTTAATGAGAGACGAACAGACGTTTTCTGGGAACTTTTAGGGGAGGATGCTTCCTTACATAGGGAACTTTTGGGAACAAGCTCCTCTCTCCACTGAGCTGTGGTAGAGGAAGCAGGCACGCTGGGAGCTAGGGACACCTCTCTGCAGAATGCAGCTGATGCCATGAGGCGGAGAGAAAGGAAAAAAAAAA